>OY740809.1:36076047-36248547 GCA_963514005.1 Raja brachyura | reverse complement strand
CACAAAACTCCAAGTGAAGGAATAGGCGACGTTTCAGGTCGAGACCCTTAAGAAAGAACTGCAGATGCTGGTAAAATCGAAGGTAGACAAAAATGCTGGAGGAACTCAGCGGGTGAGGCGGGTTGTCGCCTATTCAATAGACAATAGGTGCAGGAGGAGGCCATTCGGCCCTTCGAGCCAGCACTGCCATTCAATGTGATCATGGCTGATCATCCCCAATCAGTACCCCGTTCCTGCCTTCTCCCCATATCCCCTGACTCTGCTATCTTTAAGAGCCCTATCTAGCTCTCTCTTGAAAGTATCCAGAGAACCGGCCTCCACCACCCTCTGAAGCAGAAAATTCCACAGACTCACCACTCTCTGTGAGAAAAAGCCACTCTCTGTGAGTATATTCCTGCTCTCCATAGATGCTGCCTCACCCGCTGAGTTCACCCAGCATTTCTGTCTACCTATAGCAGACTCCTGTTCTTAGACTACAGCCCTGCTTTCAATACCATTATCCCATGCTCCCTTATCTCCAAACTGGCGGGACTTGTTGTCAGCACACATCTCTGGAGTGGGTTCCTGACCAACAGGACCCCGAGCAGTGAGGATAAGGGACAAATCACCCTCGACGATAATCCTCAACATGCACACACCGCAAGGGTGCGTCCTCCGTCCCATTCTTTACTCCTTGTAAACCCACGGCTGTGCGGCCAATAATAAATCCAAATCAACTGACAAATTCGCAGACGACACCACCACAGTGGGCTGGACATCAAACAATGATGAGACAGGGTGCAGGAAGGAGATTGAGGACCTCGTGTCCTGGTGTTAAGACAACAACCTTTCCCTCAATGTCAGCAATTACCTTAGTAATTAAAGCATTCAGCAGAGTATTTATACCACAGTATTAAAGCATTCAGCTGAGTATTTATACCACAGTATTAAGGCAATCAGCAGAGTATTTTATGCTCAGTAATTAAAGCATTCAACAGTATTTTTACCACAGTATTAAACCATGCAGCAGATATTTTCCCCCTTAGTAATTATAGCATCCAGTAGAGTAATTTTCCCTCAGTAATGAATGCATTCAGTAGAGTATTTTCCCTCCCCATCAGCAAAATAATTAAAAGGTCACGATTGTACAAATATTTGCCTCAATTCTAACCCGTTTGGATGTCTCCACATTGTCTATTCACGATTGTTTTGCATTCTATTGTGCATACAGTTTGAATTTCCTTTGCGTAGTTTAAGAAGGTTAAGACTGTGACGAGTGGATCATGTTTAACAGCCTGCGTTATCTTTTCATTTCAAATGCCTTTGTGATAAAGCTATGATTTGTGTGTGAATCGAGTTGAACTTTTAACACAATGGAATCAATTTTAAATGTACACGACAGGAGTTTGCTCGAGTTCAACTTCCAGTTTGACTACACTCCACAGAATCAAACTCCAAACACGTACAGGTTTATAGGTCGAAGAAGGGTCTCGACCCGAAACGCCGCCTATCTCCTTCGCTCCTTAGATGCTGCTGCACCCGCTGAGTTTCTCCAGCTTTTTGTGTAACCCCAGGTTTATAGGTCATTTAGTTTGTCTTGGCTTAATTTAGTTTAGTTTAGTTTAGTTTAGTTTAGTTTGGAGATACAGCGCGGAATCAGGCCCTTCGGCCCACCGAGTCCGCACCGACCAGCGATCTTTGGAGTATGGAAGGAAACCGATGATCTTGGAAAAAACCTACAAAGGAGAACGCACAAACTCCGTACAGACAGCACCCGTAGTCGGAATCGAACCTGGGTCTCTGGCGCCGTAAGGCAGCAACTCTGCCGCTGAGCCTCCGTGATGAACCCTTGGCTTGGTATCAATGTAAATCGTCCCTGGTGTGTCCAGGATAGTGTTGGTGCACGTCGAAACGCTGGTCGGTGCGGACTCGATGGGCCGAAGAGCCTGTTTCCGCGCTGTATCTCTAAATTAAACATAAAATGACAAAGCATTTACCCGGTCAACATTGGATCCAGGAAGTGATAGAGACACACAATACGTAAACAGGCCCTTCGGCCCAACTCACCCATGCTGGCCAAGATGCCCCCTCTAAACTAGTCCCATTTACCCGCGTTTGGCCCATATCCTGCTAAACCTTTCCTATCCATGGAGCTGTCTTTTAAATGTTGTGATTGCACCTCAAGCAATGGGGACAATTTTTCTTCTGCGAGGGTTTCCGCGCGGTGTATCTCAAAACTAAGCTACAAATGAATGTGAAGACAGTGACAATAGGAAACCCAGGGTTAGGGGTAAACTCTGCCTGTGGTACATGATCTGTGAATGAGAAGCCAGGAAAATATTCAGGGGCCAACAAGCTAATCAACCCATTATCCACAGTCACCCATTCATAGCATCTTCCAGCATTGAATTAGGCCCTTCGGCCCATTGCGTCTATGCCAGTCTAGGGCAGCACAGTGGCGCAGTGGTAGAGTTTCTGCCTTACAACGCCAGAGCCCCGGGTTTCGATCCTGACCACGGGTGCTGTCTGTGAGGAGTTTGCACGTTCCCCCCCCGTGTCCGCACGGATTGTCTCCGGGTTCTCCGGTTTCTCCTGTTTCCTCCCACACTCCAAAGTCATGCAAGTCTGTAGGTTAATTGGTTTGGTACGAATGTAAAATTGTCCCTAGTGTGTGTACGGCCCGAAACGTTGCCTATTTCCTTCGCTCCATAGATGCTGCCGCTCCCGCTGAGTTTCCCCAGCAATTCCAATCACCAATTTAATATCCCCGGAACAATCTGCGTTCTGTCGCATGTTGCTGTGATGGGTGATAAACTGCACAGTGGTCAGCTATATTTACCCAGCCACGCAGTTCCCTTTAACCCCCGAGGTTCAATAATTGGGTTTAAGATCCGGCACATTCAGACACTTCCTTATGTATTAAACACTAAGCTTAATGTTTTCACAATCCATTCTCTGTCTAGGAGTGATTTTACACTGGTAACGTTTGGGGTTTGTGAAGCCATTAGGCTAAGTTCCACCAGTGTTAATCACGCCTGCTGGAAACCCGTTTTGTTTCTGAAAAAAATATCAAGTTGAACTGTTGAGCGTTGGGTGTGTGGAACAATAGCTGGATTGTTGGATCCTGGCATGAGTCACAAACAGGGAGAGAGAGAGACAGAGAGAGAGGGAGGGAGAAAGAGAGAAACAGAGAGATAGACAAGGGCAAGGGAGGGACAGACGGAGAGACAAAGACAGGCACAAAGTGCTGGAGTTACTCAGCAGGGCAGGCAGCATCTCTGGATAGAAGGAATGGGTAGTGTTTCGGGTCGAGACCCTCCTTCAGACCCGAAACGTCACCCATTCCTTCTCGCCTGTTCCGCTGAGTAACTCCAGCATTTTGTGTCTGTCTTTGGTGTAAACTGTTCCTCCTGCATTCAAGAGAGAGTTTGATCTAGCTCTTTGGGCTAACGGAATCAAGGGATATGGGGAGAAACCAGGAACGGAGTACTGATTTTGGATGATCAACCATGCTCATAGTAAATGGCGGTGCTGGCTCGAAGGGCCGAATGGCCTACTCCTGCACCTATTTTCTATGTTTCCTAAAGACAAGGAATAGGCAGAGAAAGAGGGAGAGAGGGAGATGGAGCTCTGATTTTGGTGTCAACACTAAGGAACACTGTGCGTGGATATTATAGGGAATCAGAATGCTGGCACATGGCATAAGACCCAGTTTTGTTATGTCAGTGGGATGTGCCTCCCATGAGCAAATCCTTTGGAAAATAGTAAATTATCTACACATCTGATGTGCTGAGAATACAAATCCCTTTGTTCTGTGAGCAGAAACCTTTCCTAATCCCATTTCCATGAATCATTCTGCTTTAACAATGGTTACATTCGGAAAACAGACAGTGTGCAGGTTTCTGATCGGAACCTTGTCTTCAGGTCAGATTAGTTCATTGTCACGTGTACCAAGGTACAGTGGAAAGCTTTTTGTTGCGTGCTAACCAGTCAGTGGAAAGACAACACATGATTACAATCGAGCCGTCCACAGTGTACAGATACATGATAAGGGAATAACGTTTAGTGCAAGGTAAAGCCGGCAAAGTTCGATCAAGGATAGTCCGAGGGTCTCCAATGAGGTAGATAGTAGTTCAGGACTGCTCTCTAGTTGTGGTAGGTTGGTTCAGTTGCCTGATAACAGTCGGGAAGAAACTGTCCCTGAATCTGGAGGTGTGCGTTTTCACACTTCTGTACCTTTTGCCCGAGGGGAGAGGGGAGAGGGGAGAAGAGGGAGTGACCAGGGGTGAGACTGGTCCTTGATGATGCTGCTGGCCTTGTCGAGGCAGCGTGAGGTGTAGATGGATTTGATGGAAGGGAGGTTGGTTTGTGTGGTGGTCTGGGCTGCGTCCACAATTCTCTGCGATTTCCTGTGGACAGGAGGGCCACATCCTGAAGGAAGTTTGAAGGGGACAGGATCCAACATCCAGTACGGAGTTTGCACGTTCTCTCTGTGACCTGCGTGGGTTTTCTCCGGGTGCCCCGGTTTCTTCCCACACTCCAAAGACGTGCATGTTTGTGGGTTATTGGCTTTGGTAAAGAATGTAAATTGTCCCTAGTGTGTGTAGGATAGTGTTAGTGTGCGGGGATCGCTGGTCGGCACGGACTCAGTGGGCCGAAGGGACAGTTTCCGTGCTGGATCAAACTAAACTAAAGTACGCTCCAGGTCTTTCATCTATCTACGTGCCAACATTTGCCAGTGTTTGGCCGATTTCAGCTGCCCACAGTCAGATACACAACAAACTTGTAAGTACCTGTGAGTGCTTGCTTCATTTTCCAATTGGCCTGTTCCAATGTTGTAAGCGGTGCGGCAAAGATGCATCTGTTTGCACTCTGCCGTTTCGTGAGGTGTCGGGCAGATCCACGAGCTCCACATTCTTCAACCGCAATGCTGTTTACACATCAGACACAGATACAGAGCACCGACACAAAACGCTGGAGTAACTCAGCGGGACAGGCAGAGCATCTCTGGAGAGAAGGAATGGGTGACGTTCCGGGCCGAGACTCTTCTTCAGACGGAGAGAGTCAGGGGAGAGGGAAACGAGAGACGTGGACGGGTGAGGTGTGAAAATGAGACATCAAAGGGGAAGCGAATCAAGGAAACTGTAGAGTAGATGATTGTTAGCTAGGGGAAGGTGACAACGAGGCGTACAATGTAAAATTGAATCAGGAGATTTATCAGACTGGTCAGTGAGCTAGGATGGGGATGGCACGGAGAGAGAGGGAAAGCAAGGGTTACTTGAAGTTAAATATCATACCGCTGGGGTGTAAGCTGCCCAAGCGAAATATGAGGTGCTGTTCCTCCAATTTGCGCTGGGCTACAGCATGGAAATCAATCACAATAATACTTTATTAGCCAAGTATGTTTTGCAACATACGAGGAATTTCATTTGCCGAGTCAGTCATACCAGTAAAAAGCAACAGAACACACAAACTACATTTTAACATAAACATCCACCACAGTGACTCCTCCACATTCCTCACTGTGATGGAAGGCGAAAGTCTCTTTCCTTTCCTCTCCCGTGGTCGGGGGCCGAGCCCTCCGTTGACGGAACGAACTTGACTCCCGTAGCCGGTGGCGGGCCCTTCGCATCGGGGGGGATCTCAGCTCCTGCATCGGGGGCGATGTCAGCTCTCACGTGCCGGGAGGTCGAGCCTCTGCGTTTGTTGGAGCTCCCGACTGCGAGCTCTCGGTGTACTCATTTACTGTTGTCTTGTGTCTTTTTTTTCTAAAATGTAAATACTGGTTCTGTTCTGTTCTGTTGTTCTGTTGTTTTGCACAATCCGCAGGCATCGCCACTTTCATTTCACTGCACATCTTGTACGTGTATGTGACAAATAAACTTGACTTGACTTCACAATGTTCTTCTCCTTCAATCACAAGGTGATCATTTGATTCTATGATACATTTCTGTCGCATGTACCTAGGTACAGTGAAATGCTTTGCCTTGTGTACAACCGGGTAAAATCACACAGCGCTCCTCACCTGGGCAGTACGCACGAGTGTTGTAAATAGACACAAAACACTGGAGTAACTCAGCGGGACAGGCAGCATCTCTGGAGAGAAGGAATGGGTGACGTTTCAGATCTTCAGACTAGTGCAGAAGTGTCGCCACATTTGGCGGAGACAAAGTTGCAGACGTTTGCCGACCAACCCCACCCTGCTGCCCGCGTCCGCACCTCACAGTCCGCGCCCCCCCCACTGGGTCCCCCCCCTACTGGGCCCCCCCTTGTTCACGACTACTCCCCGAGGCCTCCACGGTGATGATGGGCCCCCGCGGGTCGATGAGAGCGTGGGGGGACCGCCGTTAGGGGGGAGAACAACGGACAATGGGGAGGGAGGGGGGACCGCTGCGGGAGAGGGGGGGGGGAGAACAAAGGAGGAGCCAGCATACTTTGTAGCTTTGTCCGTGCCCTTTGTGTGGCCACTATTTGTATACCTTGGGTACGCAAGCAAAGAATGTCACTGTGCCTTGACACATGTGACAATAAAGTATTCCGTTCCATTCCTTTCCAGGTCCCCCTTTAGTTCTCAACCCCCTCCCACCCCCCCCCCCCCCCCCCCCGAGATCTGTATTGAATTCCTGTAGCAGTTGTAGATCAAGTTGGAGGAACAGCACCTCATATTCCGCTTGGGGAGTCTGCATCCTCTGGGCTTAAACATTGAATTTTCTCAATTCTGTTAACCCTGGCTGCCTCCTCCCCTTCCCACCTCTCCCTCAACCCTCGGGCCCTGGCATTCCTTCTCTCTCTATCTCTCCCCCACCCAAGTCGCACTAGCTTCTCATTTTCACACTACAAACAGCTTACAATGGCCTGTTTCCTTTATCATCGATACCTTTTTGCATATCTTTCATTCATTGTTCTTTATCTCTCCACATCACCGTCTATATCTCTCGTTTCCCTGATCCCTGACCAGTCTTAGGAAGGGTCTCGACCCGAAACGTCGCCTATCTCCTTCGCTCCTTAGATGCTGCTGCACCCGCTGAGTTTCTCCAGCTTTTTGTGTAACCCTCGATTCTCCAGCATCTGCAGTTTCTTCTTTAACAAACTGTAGATTCTTCTTCTTGTGTATGGCGCGCACAGCCTAAAGTTTCAAGATTCACGAGAGTTTATTGTCATGTGTCCCAGATAGGACAATGAAATTCTTGCTTTGCTTCAGCACAACAGAATTCTAGAAGGCATGAATACGGAACAGATCAGTGTGTCCATATATCATTGTATAAATATATACACACATGTAGAAGTTGTAGGACAACTTGTTCTATTTGATCTCATTTGTTTGTGCATGCCGGGTTGATTGCATTCGTGGAAACAGGGCGGACCACGTGAAGGTTGCAATCTCCCCAACCCCCGTTGTTGATACCAGCTGCCTTGCCGATGTTAATCCAGCAATGCAGCGATAGTCAATGGCGGAGCTCCACAGGGAAAGCATTCGCAGACGATGCATGTTGTTGTCATTCAATGAGTCTGGAAGAACCCAATCTTGTTTTGCCGGCTGCAGCTGCAGTCTGGGTGGAAGTTGCCTGCAGGATGGATGTTTACAGCCAGTGTGACTGGCTGATGTGTGTTGGGAATAAATTATGTAAGTGTTCGTAAACACGGCCAGGATTGACTGGTATTGGCCGGCAACCAGTCAGGGTTGTAATGCAGACAAACGTGCTGGAGAAACTCAGCGGGTGCAGCAGCATCTATGGAGCGAAGGAAATAGGCGATGTTTCGGGTCGAGACCCTTCTTCAGACTGGCATTGTAGAACATAGTAGGCATTGACTACAGAACAGATCAGTGTGTCCATATACCATTGTATAAATATATACACACATGAATAAATAAACTGATAAAGTGCAAATAAACAGATAATGGGCTATTAATGTTCAGAGTTTTGTCCGAGCCAAGTTTAATAGCCTGATGGCTGTGGGGAAGTAGCTATTCCTGAACCGGGTCGTTGCAGTCTTCAGGCTCCTGTACCTTCTACCTGAAGGTAGCGGGGAGATGAGTGTGTGGCCAGGATGGTGTGGGTCCTTGATGATGCTGCCAGCCTTTTTGAGGCAGCGACTGCGATAGATCCCCTCGATGGACGGGAGGTCAGAGCCGATGATGGACTGGGCAGTGTTTACTACTTTTTGTAGTCTTTTCCTGTTCCTTTTCTCCAGAGATGCTGCCTGTCCCATTGAGTCACTCCAGCTTTTTGTGTCTATCAGCTCCAGGTTCGATCCTGACTACGGGCGCTGTCTGTACGGAGTTTATACGTTCTCTCCGTGACCACGTGGGATTTCTCCTGGTCCTCCAGTTTCCTCCCACACTCCAAAGACGTACCATTTTTTAGGTTAATTGGCTTCTGTAAATTGTAAATTGTCCCTGGTGGGCATTATAGTGTAGGGGACGATCACCAGCATCTGCAGTTCCTTCTTTCTACAGCGTGGAAACAGGCCCTTCGGCCCATCGAGTAAATGCAGACCAGCGATCACACCGTACAGTAGATCTGTCCTACACACTGGGGACAATCTACAGAAGCCAACTAACCTACAAAGCTGCATGTCTTTGGAATGTGGGAGAAAATTGAGAGGAAAAGATAGATCAGCCATCGACTTGATGGGCCGAATGGCCTAATTCTGCTTTTATAACAATAGACAATAGGTGCAGGAGTAGGCCATTCGGCCCTTCCAGCCAGCACCGCCATTCAATGTGATCATGGCTGATCATCCACAATCAGTACCCCGTTCCTGCCTTCACACCATATCACCTGACTCCACTATCTTTAAGAGCCCTATCAGCTCTCTCTTGAATATATCCAGAGAAAGTCTCCAGAGAACTTATGAACATGAAACCGGAGCACCCAGAGAAAACCCACACGGTCCCAGGGAGAACGTGCAAACTCTTTACCGACAGCACCCATAGTCGGGATTGAACCCGGGTCTCCGGTGCTGTGAGGCTGCAACTCTACCACTGCCTTTGAGGACTGAGATTACGAGGAATATTTCTCTACTCAGAGAGCTGCTTTAAAAATAAAAAAAAACTCATTTATGCCTTTGACAAGCACAGCGTTTCAAAGGGAATCTGTAATCAGGTGATGCTATGAAGCACCTTGGAACATCCTGAATAGTGAAGCTGAGATATTACCATAAATCCTTCCCTTTGCTGAAGAGAGGAGCGGCTCGTTAGTATTCTCTTCACTGGTCTTTAATGTAAATTGCCAAGGACCATCGATAGTCCATTCTCCTCCTTGCTACCGGCTATGGTGACTAAATAATGAACAGAGTGTTTGAGACGAAGATAGACACAAGATTCTGGGGTAACTTAGCGTCACCGGAGAAAAGGAACAGGTGACGTCAAGAGTAGACACAAGTGCTGGAGAGACTCAGCGGGTGCGGCAGCATCTATGGAGCGAAGGAAATAGGCAACGTTTCGGGCCGAAACCCTTAAGGAAATAGGCAACCAGTCAGGGTTGTAATGCAGACAAAAGTGCTGGAGAAACTCAGCGGGTGCAGCAGCATCTATGGAGCGAAGGAAATAGGCAACGTTTTGGGCCGAAACCCTCTGGGTTTCGGCCCAAAACTTTGCCTATTTCCTTAAGGGCTTTGGCCCGAAACATTGCATATTTCCTTTAGTTAAGGCTAAAAACCCTTAAGGAAATAGGCAACGTTTTGGGCCGAAACCCAGAGGGTTTCAAAACGTTGCCTATTTCCTTCGCTCCATAGATGCTGCTGCACCTGCTGAGTTTCTCCAGCACTTTTGTCTGCATTACAACCCTGACTGGTTGCCTATTTCCTTAAGGGTTTTGGCCCGAAACGTTGCCTATTTCCTTAAGGGTTTTGGCCCGAAATGTTGCCTATTTCCTTAAGGGTTTTGGCCCGAAACGTTGCCTATTTCCTTCGCTCCATAGATGCTGCTGCACCCGCTGAGTTTCTCCAGCACTTTTGACTACCTTTGATTTTCCAGCATCTGCAGTTCCTTCTTAAACATCAAGACCCTTCTTCGGAATTCTTCAGGATGAATCACAGTCTGTTTCGGCAACTTGAATGCCCAGGAATAAAGGCAATTACAGATAGACGCAAAAAGCTGGAGTAACTCAGCGGGACGGGCAGCATCTCTGGAGAGAAGGAATGGGTGACGTTTCGGGTCGAGACCCTTCTTCAGACGTCTCAAACGTCAGCTATTCCTTTCTCTCCGGAGACGCTGCCTGACCCGTTGAGTTACTCCAGCTTTTTGTGTCTATCTTCGGTGTAAACCAGCATCTGGAGTTCCCTCCTACACAGAGTATTTCAAACAGCTAGTTGTGTGAAAGGTCGGGTCGTGGATGCAAAATCTGCAGACGACTTCACAGGAATAAGTTTTGAGGGAAATGAATTGAGTTGTAATTCATGAGTGGTGGAATGGGAACCGTCGACCTTTCTCAAGTCTAATACCTCGATCTTATAGAAACATATAAAGGGATTGGACGGGCTAGATGCAGGAAAAATGTTCCCAATGTTGGGCAAGTCCAGAACCAGGGGCCACAGTCTTAGAATAAAGGGGAGGTCATTTAAGACTGAGATGAGAAAAAACTTTTTCACCCAGAGAGTAGCGAATTTATGGAATTTCCTGCCACAGAGGGCATTGGAGGCCAAATCACTGGATGGATTTAAGAGAGAGTTAGATAGAGCTCTAGGGGCTAGTGGAGTCAAGGGATATGGGGAGAAGGCAGACACGGGTTATTGATAGGGGACGATCAGCCATGATCACAATGAATGGCGGTGCTGGCTCGAAGGGCCAAATGGCCTCCTCCTGCACCTATTTCCTATGTTTCTATGTTTCTATGTTTTCAAAAGTTAGATAAAGCTCTTAGGTCTAAGGGAATCAAGGGATGTGGGGAGAAAGCAGGAACAATTCACGTAATGATTCAGAATGATCAGCCATGATCATATTGAATGGTGGTGCTGGCTCGAGGGGCCGAATGGCCTACCCCGGCACCTATTTTCTATGTTTCTATGTTAACTCTGCTGAGGTTTGCAGTCGGTTTCATAGATTTGGTCCGATCAGATGTTGAAGTGCGTTAGAAAGCTGTGCTGCACCCCACTGCGTCTCTGCAGCAACGGCTGCATGCAACCTGCTGCAAGCTGGCTCCGTTCCAGTTCGTGCTCTGTCTCTCTCTTTCTCTCCTCAGATGCATTCTGGCCCACCCTGGATGTTTTCGTTGCAATCTGCTGCAAGCTGTTTTGTGTTTCCTCGTAAATGAAGATGCGCCCGCTATTTTGCCAAAACATATTTGCAAACAGAGACAGATCCTTACAAACGTTACTTATTCCTTTCCTCCAGAGATGCTGCCTGTCCCGCTGAGTTACTCCAGCATTTTGTGTCTACCCCTGATCTTTACAAAGACGGGTGACAGGTTAAAACCAGCAACCTGAGGTGACACACAAAGTGCTGGAGTAACTCAGCGGGTCAGGCAGCATCTGTGGAGAACATGGATAGGTGACATTTCACAGAGTGCTGGAGTAACTCAGCGGGTCAGGCAGCATCTGTGGAGAACATGGATAGGTGACATTTCACAGAGTGCTGGAGTAACTCAGCGGGTCAGGCAGCATCTGTGGAGAACATGGATAGGTGACGTCTCACAGAGTGCTGGAGTAACTCAGCGGGTCAGGCAGCATCTGTGGAGAACATGGATAGGTGACGTTTCACAGAGTGCTGGAGTAACTCAGCGGGTCAGGCAGCATCTGTGGAGAACATGGATAGGTGACGTTTCACAGAGTGCTGGAGTAACTCAGCGGGTCAGGCAGCATCTGTGGAGAACATGGATAGGTGATGTTTCAGAGTGCTGGAGTAACTCAGTGGGTCAGGCAGCATCTGTGGAGAACATGGATAGGTGACGTTTCACAGAGTGCTGGAGTAACTCAGCGGGTCAGGCAGCATCTGTGGAGAACATGGATAGGTGACGTTTCACAGAGTGCTGGAGTAACTCAGCGGGTCAGGCAGCATCTGTGGAGAACATGGATAGGTGACGTTTCACAGAGTGCTGGAGTGACTCAGCGGGTCAGGCAGCATCTGTGGAGAACATGGATAGGTGACGTTTCACAGAGTGCTGGAGTAACTTCAACTATGGGGCCTTTTGATTGCATTAAAAACAGGGATGTTTTGCACTAGTATTGGGGTTATTGATTTATTTAATTTTTTGGTTTATTACATGTTAATATATGATATATCCCAGTGGTATGTCTAGTGGTTTCTCTAACTTCAAGTAGCCCCGGCATTCCCTCCCCCTCCACCCCTCCCCCACCCATCACACCTAGCAACCAGCTAATGGCCTGTTTCCTTTATCATTGTTACGTTTTTTCCATATCTTTCATTCATTTCTTCTATATCTCTCTACATCATCATCTATATCTCTCGGTTCCCTTTCCCGCGACTTGCAGTCTGAAGAAGGGTCTCGACCAGAAACGTCACCCATCCCTTCTCTCCAGAGATGCTGCCTGTCCCGCTGAGTTACTCCAGCTTTTTGTGTCTATCTTCAATTGAAACCAGCGTCTGCAGTTCCTTCCTGCACGTGTTATCTGTGAGTATTGTCTTTATCGATACAAATGACAATTAAACACTTTCGACGCTTCACTTGAACATCACATAAATCGCTGAATCTTCTGCCTGGAGAAGAATCTTTGTTTCAGATTAAAATCCTCCACCATTAATTGCAAACTAAGTTCAAGAAAATATGAAGATGTTTAGCTTGCAGACATTTCTCCTTTAGTTTAATTGCCTGTTTGCGAATGCTTGTCACTTGCCTTCCTGCATTATGTTCGTGACTAGAGGGAATCTTTAATGGCTGCAAAATAGTTTGGGACTATCGACGCAAGAGAATGCAGATGCTTTTTCACAAATAAAATGGCAACGTGCTGGAGTAACTCAGCGGGTCAGGCGGCATCTCTGGAGAAAAGGAATAGGTGACATTTTGGGTCAATAGACAATAAACAATAGACAATAAGTGTGGGAGTAGGCCATTCGGCCCTTCGAGCCAGCACCGCCATTCAATGTGATCATGGCTGTTCATCCGACCTTCTCCCCATATCCCTTGACTCCGCTATCTTTAAGAGCTCTATCTAACTCCTTCAGTCCGAAGAAGGGTCTCGACCCGAAACGTCACCCATCCCTTCTATTCAGAGATGTTGCCTGGCCCGCTGAAAATTCTCCAGCATCTCCAGTGTAAAGCAGCATCTAAACCGATCAATTCACGTACGGGTTGACAATAGCTCCTGGCCTTGCTCACAGTGCCTGCTTTCCAAATAATGCTTCAATAAATAAAAAAATCTTTGATGTTTGGTGTACATTTTTCAGGACGCAGATATGTGATTAGAATGAATAAGTAGGAAGGGTAGCCAGCTTATTACTAAGTGTTCACTTTCATATTGGGCTGTCAAGGAGATAATTAGGGAGTGTTTGCTGTCCAAATATAGATCTTAAAACACTTCCTTGTGTCTGGTGGGTTTATTGCATCTTAATTCCTCATCAATCTATGAAATGCATGAGAACTCTATTCCCTCATGCCCCATCTATCACACTCTGTGTTCATCTCATGAATCCAGAGATCACGTTAATGAATCTGCTTATGGTTTCAAGATGCTTTGGAAGCTGTCCTCCATTCATGGACTGGATTTAGAGTCAAGAGTCACGGAGTGATCCAGCGTCCACGATGGCGTCCAACCCAGCGTGCAGAAGCAGCTCTACTCCACGCTCTTAAATCTCTTCCCCTACAGCACCATTTCTTCTCTGTACAATTTAAACAGCTCGATCGTCATTATGTGTTGTCCTTCCGCTGACTGGATAGCAGGCAACAATAGCTCTTCACTCTACCTCGCAACAGGTGACAATAAACCAAACTGAACCGTTTCTTGAACGTTGGTTTGGTCCCACCCTTAACTATCTCCTCCGGCAGCTCGTTCCATTCACCCACCACCCTTTGTGTGAAAACATTACCCCTTAGGTTCCCATTAAATCTTTTCCCCTTCACCTTAAACCCATGTCCTCGTGTCCTCGAGTCACCTACTCTGGGCAAGAGAATCTGTGCGTCTAATTTATACAAATATAAGCAGTTGAGTTTGGGTTCCAGAAATGCAAATTTCCTCAGAATTTCCTCAGTCTTTACGGGAAACAGAATCCAGATGGGAGCGTTGTTTTGCATTGGAAGGGTTGAATATAAGTGTATTCAATGAATACATTGTGGACGGCTCGCTTGTAATCATTCCTACTCTCTCCGTTCTCTGGAGAGCACGCAACAAAAACCTCGGGACGCGGGACAATAAACTAAACTGAAGTAAACAAAACTAAGTGAACTGAACTAAACTAAACTAAACGTTGTGGGCTGAAGGGCCTGTTCCCGTGCTAGACGCAAAAAGCTGGAGTAACTCAGCGGGACGGGCAGCATCTCTGATGAGAAGGAATGGGTGACGTTTCAGGTCAGTCTGAAGAAGGGTCTCGACCCGAAATGTCACCCATTCCTTCTCTCCAGAAATGCTGCCTGACCCGCTGAATTACGCCAGCATTTTGTGTCTATCTCAGGTTTGTAGGTTAATTAGCTTCTGTAAGTTGTCCCTCGTGTGTGTAGGATAGTGTTAATATATGGGGTGATCACTGGCCGGCAGGGACTCGGTGGGCTGAAGAGCCTGTTTCTAGTGCATAGGGTAGTGTGTATTATAGTGTGGTGCACGTGGATCGCTGGTCGGTGTGGACTCGATGGGCCGAAGGGCCTGTTTTTCTAAGGTCTAAACCTCAGTGTACTTATGTATGCTCAAGTAATAACTCAACTCGACTAACCTTGTTGGCTCGAAGGGCCGAATGGCCTACTCCTGCACCTATTGTACAAAAAGATTGGAAATGATTTCCAGCTGATTGGATAATGAAACACATTGCACGGAGACAGCTGCTGAAAGCTGCTGTCTAACGATTGTCTCCTGATGGTGTTACTAGGCATGGGCTCGATGGGCCAAAGGGCCTGTATCCATGCTGCATCTCTTTAGTCAGAGTGTAGAGGTATGTGGGACTCATTGCCACAGAGGACAGTGGAGGCCAAGTCAGTGGATATTTTTCAGGCAGAGATGGACAAATTCTTGACTAGAACGGGTGTCAAGGGTTATGGGGAGAAGGCTGGAAAATGGGATAGGGAGGCTGAGGTCAGCCATGGTTGAATGGCGGAGTGGACTCGATGGGCCGAATGGCCTGATCCTACTCCTGTAACCTGTGAAGTCTGAAGTCGGAAAACGTTTTTTTGTCTTTTTCTGGCATTGATCCAAAGTTTGCTGCTGGAAAATTAACGTGACTTCAAAATTGAGGGAGTTTCTTTGGGTTTCTCTGCTGTGCAGGAACGGACTTGTGTTCTAACATTCCTTCCTGACGTGGGGGCCCGGCCTTTTGCTCAGAACAGGACACTTTCAGAGAAAGCAACTGAGGATTGCCTGACCCCCACCTGAACTCTGGTAATGGGCTGTACATTTTAACACCGACCCGAGGAGTATTGAGATCCGAATCTAAAACAAGAGCAAAAGTTTGCCATGCATTAAGTTTGGGTCTCTCCCTCACCCCCCCCCTCCCACCCCCCACCCCCCACCCCTCTCCCATGTAGAGCAACACCAGAAACTATGAAAACTAAATAAACCTCTCTAAACTTGCATCTGTCATAATTTCCCAATTTCCCATTTCTGCTTTATTTCTGAAACCTGTAAGTGGATAAATCATTAGCACAGAAGAATGCACAAGGCATACATGAATGAGTGCAACCTCTTGTGTATAAATCATCAGCTCTGCTTTCATTTATGCTGCGATCTGGAATTTATTTTCCTCCTTGTTCTGGGAGATGGATTGACTGAAATATACAGCGTAAGAAACAGGCCCTTCGACCCATCGAGCCCATGCTGACCATCCACACCACCTCTAGGTTATCCCACACTCTCACCCACTCTCTACACTTTAGGGGGCAATTTACAGAGGGCTGATCAGGGGCGGCACAGTGGCGCAGCGGTAGAGTTACTGCCTCACAGCGCCAGAGACCCGGGTTCGATCCTGACAACGGGTGCTGTCTGTTTGGAGTTTGTACGTTCTCCCCGTGACTGTGTGGGTTTTCTCCGGGTGCTCCGGTTTCCTCCCACACTCCATAGACGTACAGGTTTGTAGGTTAATTGGCTTTGTGTGTTCCTAGTGTGTGTAGGATAGTGCTAGTGAGCGGGGTTGGCTGGCCGGCACTAAGTGGGCTGAAGGGCTTGTTTCCACGCTGTATCACTAAACTAAACTTAACTATATTAACATACAAACCCGCACATCTTAGGAATGTGGGGGGAAACTGGAGCAACCAGAGGAAACACATTGGGCCACAGGAAGAACGTGCAAACTCCATACAGACAGTACCCAAATTCAGTATCTAGCTGAGTAACTCAGCGGGACAGGCAGCATCTCTGGAGAGAAGGAATGGGCGACGTTTCGGGTCGAGACCCTTCTTCAGAACGGTTAGGGATCAGGGAAACGAGAGATATAGACGGTGATGTGGAGAGATAAAGAACAATGAATGAAAGATATGCAAAAAAGTATCGATGATAAAGGAAAGGCCGTTGTTAGCTGTTTGTTGGGTGAAAACGAGAAGCTGGTGCGACTTGGGTAGGGGAGGGATGGAGAGAGAGGGAATGCCAGGGCTACCTGAAGTTAGAGAAATCAATATTCATACCACTGGGCTGTGAGCTGCCATAAGCGAAATATTAGATGCTGTTCCTCCAATTTGTGTTTAGCCTCATTCTGACAATGGAGGAGGCCCAGGACAGAAAGGTCTGTGTGGGAATGGGAAGGGGAATTAAAATGTTTAGAAACCGGGAGATCAGGTTTCAACGTATTGTTGGATGCAAGCCTCAACAAGACTACGTGCCAACACTGACATTGGCAGCTGTGGGATAAATGCACCAGTTGCCCAAGGAAGCCTGCCTTTTCCACCAAAGACCGCTCCGTGTAAATAGAATTGGGACACCTTTCTCAACACTAGTGGCATCGACGCATCTTGACCCATGTTATGAAGGCCAGACAACCTGTGGAGATGAACAGAGGCAGAAAAAGCTGGGGCAACTCAGCGGGCCAGGAGAAAAAGAATTATAACCCTTCTTCAGACTGAGAGTAGAGGTGGGGTGGGGGGGGGAATAGCGTGGGGGCGAGAAAAATTCTGAACAAATCGGGTCCAGCTGCAGATGACCCTCTGGAGCCCACAATGGCCCATTGTTGGCTGGGGAAGGTGTGACAATGAGGGGGACACAAGGTGTGAACAGTGGAACTAGTGGGATGACTGGTGCAGGGGGGGCGAGAGGGAGAGATGGGGGGGAGGGAGGGAATGCTGGGGTTACTTGAAATGAGAGAAATCTACGTTCATACCACTGGGTTGTAAACTGCCCGAGCTGGGTATGAATGAATGAATGAATGAATGAATGAATGAATGAATGGGTATTATTAATTAATTCATTCATTACTACTTGATTATCACATGTGAACCAACCTTGGTTCTTGCAGGCACAAGGAACTGCAGATGTTGGGTCCTGGGGAAAAACACAAAGTGCTGGAGGAACACAGCGGGTCAGGCAGCCTCTGTGGAGGGAATGGACAGATGACGTTTTGGGTCGGGACCCTTCCTCACTCAATCAGAAGAAGAGTTCTGATATAAACGAATGGAGTGGTTCCGATCGAATGAGTGTCTTGTTCATCGTGTAAATCACTTTGATTTTAAAGGGGAGGAGCTGGAAAGAATATTCACAATTTTAAAACTGGGGGTGGCACGGTGGCGCAGCGGAATAGTTGCTGCCTCACAGCGCCAGAGACCCGCGTTCGATCCTGACTACGGGTGCTGTCTGTACGGAGTTTGTACGTTCTCCCCGTGACCGCGTGGGTTTTCTCTGGGCGCTCAGGTTTCCTCCCACACTCCAAAGACGTGCAGGTTTGTAGGTTAATTGGCTTTGTGTGTCCCTAGTGTGTGTAGGATAGGGCTAGTGAGCGGGGATCGCTGGCCGGCGAGGACTCGGTGGGCTGAAGGGCCTGCTTCATCACTAAACTAAACTAAGCTGAATTAACATACAAACCCGTGCATCTGTGCGGAGTTTGTATGTTTTTCCAAACTATCTCAAAACGCAAAATATCAAACTAAAACAGAGACTGCGGTGAAGTAAATGTGTGGGTTTGGGCTTTGTCGCGGCCAAAACCAGGGATCAAATGCGCTCAGGATTGAAGGATTGCTCGAGAAAAAATTACCACCTGGTTTCCAGAAACGGATGTCAGGAAATCGCAGCTGCAGTTAGTTCATCCAATGACAGATGGAAAAATAATAGACTTCTGATATTCGGCCGGTGGGAAATCATCCTTGCCCGGAGTGTTTATACGCTGCCCCACACTTCTCACTGTTTAAACTGTTTTCAACGTCCTGGATAAATTGCACTTGTTACCGAGATCTGCTGTCAGGAAAGGTCCTGTCAGCCTGATGCAGATTGAATGCACAGCTGAAAGCTGCAGCAAACAACGCAACACAACCCTCCCTGCGTACAAGATGTAGGAAGGAACTGCGGATGCTGGAAGGTAGACACAAAAAGCTGGAGTAACTCAGCGGGACAGGCAGCATCTCTGGAGAGAAGGAATGGGTGACGTTTCGGGTCGAGACCTTTATCCAGATTCAAACTGAAGAAGGGGTCTGGACTGGAAACATGCCCAGTCCGTCACTCCAGAGTTGAAAGAGTAAAGGGCCTGTCCCACCAGCATGCAACTCCACGTGATGAGCGCGACCTAACGTGGTCGCTTGAGCCGTCCGGCGTCGCGGGGCCGGTCCCACTTCGATCGCCGGAGCCGTGCAGAATTGTGCGGAGTTCGTCCCGACATCGCGCGGGGCTCCGAAAAACTGACTATGTTCACAAATTCAGCACGGCAACGGCTTGTCGGCTCGCAGTCGCCTCGACGCATTACACACCGCCCCGACATTGTGCCTCCGTGAACCTATCTGTAGGTGCCTCCGTGACCCTCTATGTGTGTGGCTCCGTGGCCCTCTGTGTGCATGCCTCTGTGCCCCTCTCTGTGTGCCCCTCTCTGTCCTGGCGAACTTACCTTAGACTTCGCTCCAAGTTCGCCTCACTTTGCACCGCGTTGCGCCACTCACCCGACCTCCGCGCGGCCCTCGCTGTTGGTTTGGCCGCGCTTGCCGCATGCAGGCGCATGCTGGTGAGAACGGCCCTGTACAGGGGATCACCCGACCTCCGCGCGGCCCCCGCTTCTAGTTTGATCGCGTTCATCGCATAGAGTTGCATGCTGGAGGGACAGGCCCTCTACTCCACCTTTTTGTGTCTATCTTACATAGAAGGCAGCAGTGCTGAACTACTATCCACCTCATTGGTGACCCTTGGACTATCTTTGATCAGACATCGTGCAGGAAGGGCAGCTTACAACCGAGTGGTATGAATATTTATTTATCTAACTTCAAGTAGCATTTGCACCCCCTCCCTCTCTGCCCCCCCCCCCACCAAAGTTGCTGTAACCAGCTTCAAAGTAGTCTTGTTGAGTCTCATTGTCTGTAACTCATTTTCACCTAGGCCATATCAAGAATGGCCTGTTTCCTTTTTTTAAAAAATATCTTTCATTCATTTGTTAAATATCTCTCTACATCACCGTCTAATACCTCTCGTTTCCCATTTCCCCGACTCTCAGAAGGGTCTCGACCCGAAACGTCACCCATTCCTTTTCTCCAGAGATGCAAAAAGTAACGATGATAAAGGAAACAGGCCATCGTCAGCGGTGGGCGAGATGAAAACGAGTTGTAGATGATGGGACTCAACAAGTGTCATAAACCCCAGGGAATATCGGCTGGGATTGGCAACTTTAGAGGCATCTCTCCCTCGTGACAGGCAGAGAAATGGCCTTATTTACATTTCAAACCAGTGGATGGAGAGAGTGAGAGGCAAATAGAGAGATAGACAGAGAGAGACGTTTATACGTGGGGTAGAGCGAAGAAAAAGGGTATCATAACCTCCAAAGATCCAAATAGTAAACCTTTTTTACCCAGGGATGATTGGGAATTAAGGGCGCCTGAGACCCGGGTTCCATCCTGACTACAAGTGCTGTCCGTACGGAGTTTGCACGTTCTCCCCGTGACCTGCGTGGGTTTTCTCCGGGTTCTTTGGTTTCTTCCCACACTCCAAAGACGTACAGGTTTGTCAGTTATTTGACTGGGTAACACATGTAAATTGTCCCAAGTGTGTGTAGGATAGTGCGGGGATCGCTGGTCAGCGCAGACTCGGAGGGCTGAAGGGCCTGTTTCCATGGTGTACCTCTAAATTAAAATAAAGCCCTTAAACAGTGACGTGCTGTAGGTTTTGAGTAGTTCAGATGCATATGCTATGAATTCATTTAGAGGCAAGTCGACATGTATATGAGAGAGAGAAACAAGTAGAAGAACTATACAGGAGGAAATGTAGCAAGATTGTCAAGTGGTTTAGACTGTGTATTAAATGTAAGTTTATACTGGCTACCACAGAGCATATTTTATGGAGAACTGTAAATTTAAAGAGATACAGATGTTGCAAATCTGAAAGTAAACCAGAAACTGCTGGAAGCACTCACCAGGTCAGGCAGCATCTGTGGAAAGGAAAGCGAGAATGACATTTCAGGTTGGAGATGCTGACTGACATGCTGAGTGTTGCCAGCAGTTTCTATTTTTCTTCTGATGGAGAAATGTTTGCAGGGCTCAGAGAAGAGGTGGGTCGATTAGAATTAGAATGCCTTTGTTGTCATTCAAACAATAAAAGTTTGAACGAAATCTCGTTCCCTGCAGTTATAACAGCAACAAAAAAACCAAAACGCACAATTAACACAGCTCCACACAGACATCCATCACAGTGAATCTCCAAACACCTCCTCACCGTGATGGAAGGCAAAAGTCTTATCTCGTCCCTTGTTCTTAGCTTAGTTTAGTTTAGAGATACAGCGCAGAAACAGGCCCTTCGGCCCACCTAGTCTGCACCGACCAGTGATCCCCGGACATTAACACTATCCTACGCACACTAGGGACAATTTTGCACTTAAACCAATCTATCAAACCAATGAACCTACAAACCTGCACGTCTTTGGAGTGTGGGACGACACCGAAGATCTCAAAGAAAACCAACGCGGTCACGGGGAGAACGTACAAACTCTGTACAGACAGCACCCATAGTCGGGATCGAACCCGGGTCTCTGGCGCTGCCCAGTTGGTGAGTTTTTGAAGGAGCTGGCTCAGACATGGAGGGCCGAATGGCCTCCTTCGATACTGCCTCATTCTCTGACTCTCGGACCCCACCGTATATCAGGCTGACCATTTGAAGGAAGGATGGCGGATAATATTGGACTGGTGATTCAGGGACGATCGCAACATTTAAGAAACATTTGGACAGGTACATGGATAGGACAAGTTTGGAGAGATGTTGGCCGATGTGGGCAAGTCGGGCCAAAGGGCCTGTGTCCACACTGTATCATCTCTCATGACTCAATAACTGTGAATGTATAAAACATTTTGCAGTTTTTTGATTTCCTTTTTTTTTAATCACAAATAAAGCTTATTTTTGAAAGTAAGTTGAACAGCAGTATTCCCAAAGTCGCTGCCATAATGCCAGTGACTGGAAAATTCAACAAGTAAGCAATACTCCCTTCTAATGAAAAGAAAATCTTTGTTCGGGCCTCATTACACCATATGGCTCCACTAAGACAAAAATGCAATATTGTTATGAGATTCTAAATTGTTTGCCAACAATTCTTGGTCTCAGTTCCAGAGTGGGATCTCATCCAAGTGCCTGATGAACCTCATAGATTTCAGCAATTCTGTTTAATGGAACTTTCACATGCAGACCACATACCGATCAAAAAATAAAAGGGTTCTTCAGCTTCCCGTACTGGAGTTATCCAGTCCAAGAAAGAGTCTACCTGCCTCAAAATACACAATTCCAACCCGCACCAAACGATTTTCCGTTTTCATTGAAGGCACCGGATTCCTGATCCATCCACGCTGTCTCCTATAAAATGTTCATAACGATCAGATTGCTGTGGCGATTACACGAGGATGCTTTTCCCACTGCCTAATGCGTCCTCGAAACATGGCATGAAAATCCAAGCATTTCTCCCCAATGTAAGTCGACCAACAGCAACTGATGGTATTTGACTCAAGCTGCTGACTAAAGGGCCTGTCCCACTTAAGCTTTACAGGCGACTGCTGGTAACCGTCAGAGGTCGCCGACATTTTCAACATGTTGAAAATTCAGTGGCGACCAGAAAGACGCCACGACTCTTTGTAGACCTCTCATGACTGCCTCACGAGTCGCTGCCTCAAAAAGGCTGGCAGCATCATCAAGGACCCACACCACCCTGGCCACACACTCATCTCCCTGCTACCTTCGGGTAGAAGGTACAGGAGCCTGAAGACTGCAACAACCCGGTTTAGGAACAGCTACTTCCCCACAGCCATCAGGCTATTAAACCTGGCCCGGACAAAACTCTGAACATTAATATCCCTCCATCTGTTACTTGCACTTTATTAATTTATTAATTCATGGGTGTATTTACGTATAGAATTGTAGTCAATGCCTTCTATGTTCTGTTGTGCTCTGCAAAGAAAGATTTTCATTGTCCTGTCAGGGACACATGACAATAAACTCTTTTGACTTTTTGACTTTGACTTTTGACCTTAGGAGACCTCTCACGACCATACAGCCAGGGGTCGTCTGTATGGTCATGAGAGGTCTCCAAAGAGTCGTTTGACAAAGACTCAAAGAGTTTGTCAAAGAGTCAAGGACTCATTTTCAGAGTCGACTCCGCGCTCCAGATGTTATGAGCGGTTCCCGATCCAGGCGAGCCCCAGGCTGCTGCAGGGCCTCCAGCCGTCACCCTCCTTGGATCGACCAGCGAGCTGACGTCCCTCTCCTCGCCCGCCCGCCTTTGTTTCCCGGGGGTTGGGAGCCTCCTGCAGCCGATACCTCGAGGGCACGGAATACCGGACCCCGGTCCCCTCTCCTCTCCTCCGGCCTCACTCCTCGCCCCTTCGCGTCCGTCATGGCAAACCAGCGTCGGCAGTTCCTTGTGTCTACAATCGTCATGCAAATTCAGTTTCTTGATACTGATGCAGAGAAGGATTTTGAGGTCAGGTCAACTGCAACTTACTAAACGTTAGTCTTTACACCGCTCTTTTAAAACATCTTCAGCGTTAAAAAGCAGTTGGTTCTAAGATTAAGCTGTCACGATACTATTTATTTTCTTTCTGTTGGATAAAACGGTCAATAAATTGAGCTGGTGAATGGATATCCTTGCTCAACACAGCAGACACACCCTGCAACCTCGATCAAAAGTCAAGAGTATTTAATTGGCAACGGAACAAGGAAATTCCTACTTGTTTAACGAGATTATCGAGCTTTCACGAGCCCACTAATGCAACAACACACAAATAAATATGCAAGTCAATAATGCACTAACTTAATAAGTTGCAACATGCCTTGGACGGCACGGTGGCGCAGCGCTAGAGTTGCTGCCTTGCAGCGCAAGAGACACGGGTTCAATCCTGACAGTTTGAACGTTCTCCCCGTGACCCGCGTGGGTTTTCTCCGGGTGCTCCGGTTTCCTTCCACACTCCAAAGACGTGCAGGTTTGTAGGTCGATTGGCTTTGGTAAAAATTGTAAATTGTTTCTAGTTGTGTAGGTTGGTGCCAGTGTACAGGGTGATTGCCAAGGTATGTAAATAGTTGCACGCATACAAAGTTGCAAATCGCCCGCCCGCCCTGCGCCAGTACCTTCTCCTCCCTCCCTCCCTCGCGGCAGCCCCCCCTTTGTTCCTTCCCTCCGAACTTCCACCCTCGTCCATTGGATCGGCGCCATCATCGACCGCCGCGCCAACCTCTCCGCTATCACCGCCAGGTTCACTCCGGACACCTCCGCGGTGCCGACCCAGGCCCCAGCCGTGGGCTGCGTCGACTGGCAGCGAATTGTCACCGGCCCACGGGAGATCCGGCCACACTGACTAAAGGGCCTGTCCCACTTGCCGATATTTTTCGGAGACTGCCGGCATCATTGACTGACGTATCAGGTCATGAAAAATACGCGGCGTTGTGACATGTGACGCGGTGTTACGCGCCGTGATGACGTATTGACGCGCGGTGTTTTTTCAAGCGTCACAACATCTTTATTGTCGCCGCTTGATGTTGAAATGTTCTAAATCTGTTGCTGACCCTGATACGATGCCGGCAGTCGCCAAAAAAATCGCCAAGTGGGACAGGCCCTTTAGGCCAAACCAAAGGTCATGCTTCACAAAAACCTATCGTGCGGATCTCCATCCCACCCGCCAGCCTCTCCGTCTCCACCACTCCCATCAGGCTGATTTGGAAAAACATTCTGTCTAAAAAAGCCACCAGTTTGGTGGGAATCAAAGGTTATTCATAGCTGTACAAATATTTTATCAGTAAAACAACAAGCTCGATGGTGATAAAGTTCTGATGTCATGCCACTGGGGTTTCTGAAAAAAAAGGACATGTTATTTCCTTGTTTTTCAGATTACTTTTCAGATGAGTTTAGTTCAGTTTCGAGATACAGCGCGGAAACAGACCCTTCGGCCCACCGAGCCCGCGCCGACCAGCGATCCCCACACACTAACACTATCCTACACACACTAGGGACAATTTACAATTTTTACCAAAGCCAATTAACCGTCAAGCCTGTACGTCTTTGGAATGTGGGAGAAAACCGGAGCACCCGGTGAAATCCCACACAGGTCACAGGAGGATCGTACAAACTCCACACAGACAGACCGCGAGATAAAGATGAAGAAGATGAGAAGTCAGGACCGCACTACAGCTGATGAGAGGACGGTTCAGCTGCCTGATAACAGCTGGGAAGAAACTGTCCCTGAATCTGGAGGAGTGCGTTCGTTTTCACACTTCTGTACCTCTTGCCCGATGGGAGAGGGGAGAAGAGGGAGTGGCCGGGGTGAGACTGGTCCTTGATGATGCTGCTGGCCTTGCCGAGGCAGCGTGAGGTGTCGATGGTCTGGGCTGTGTCCACAACCCTCTGTAATCTCTGAGGTGTTGGATGAAGCTGTTCCCAAACCAAGTGTGATGCATCCTGATAAAAGTCTGTCCACGGTGGATGAAATATGGAGTTTGTCCCACTGTTCATTAGTCCATAAGAGATACAAGCAGAATTAGGCCATTCGGCCCATCATCTACTCCGCCATTCAATCATGGCTGATCTTTTTCTCCCTCCTAACCCCTTTCTCCTGCCTTCTCCCCGTAAACCCTGAACCCATACCAATTCAATTCAATTCAACTTTAATGTCAGTGCACAGATACAAGTATGGATACAACGAAATGCAACTAATCAAGAAGTAGATAGATTATTGATTAAAGACAGACACAAAAAGCTGGAGTAACTCAGCGGGACAGGCAGCATCTCTAGAGAGAAGGAATGGGCGACGTTTTGGATCGAGACCCTTCTTCAGAGAGAGTCAGAGTCTGAAGAAGGGTCTCGACCCTGAAACATCACCAATTACTTCTCTCCAGAGATGCTGCCTGTCCCGCTGATTTACTCCAGTATTTTGTATCAAGAATCTATCTACCTCTGCCTTAAAAATACCAGTTGATTTGGATGTGTCCCACTGTGCAGCTCGGAACTGATGTAATAATTTAAAATGTCAAGTCAAGAGTGTTTTATTGTCATATGTCCCGGATGGGACAATGAAATTCTTACTTGCAGTTGGACTTTCATGAAGGATTTCTCACTGTTGAAGATTTCATTGTTTTCAGATGTAAATTCTTCACTAAGTTCCCATGCCCATTGAAGGCCGGTTTGATCAATATAATATATGTACTGTATCGTTCAGCTGCTGTGGTTACCATACTGATTAGCCAGGGCTGAGACCGAGACACAAAGTACAAAGAAGTCAACTGATATGAGCAGGATTTATAACTGCAGAAGGCAGCAGATGAGGAGAACTATCCTTGCCTCAGGTCAACGTGACACACTGAGAAAGGCAGATATTTTGCAGAAAGCAGTTTAAGTTTAGTGTGGGAAGGAACTGCAGATGCTGGTTTACACCAAAGATAGACACAAAATCCTGGAGCAACTCAGCGGGACAGGCAGCATCTCTGGAGAGAAGGAATAGGTGGTGTTTTGGGTCAAGACCCTTCTTCGGACTGAGAGTCAGGGGAGAGGGAATCTAGAGGTATGAAAAGGTTCAGAATGAATCAGAGCCGGCACTGATGATCAAGGAAAGGTGGAGCCCACAATGGTCCATTGTTGGCTGTGGAAAGGGTGATAAGGAAGGGGTGTATGGATGCGAACAGTGGAACTAACAGGATGATTAGGGTGGGGGAGGGACGGAGAGAGAGGGAATGCCGGGGTTACTTGAAGTTAGAGATGTCAATATCCACACCGCTGGGGTGTAATCTGCCCAAGCGAAATATGAGATGCTGTTCCTCCAATCTGTGTGTGGCCTCACTGACAGTGTGACAGATGAACGACAGACAGATGGAGCCAAAGGGTCATAAAGTATTACAGGGTGGAAACAGGCCCTTCGGCCCAACTTGTCCACATCGCCAACATGTCCCATCTTTTAACCTGGAGAAGGTACGAACTCATTACAGACCGGCAGCAGCCGCAGTCAGGATCGAACCCGGGTCCCTTCGGTGTAACCCAGCATCTGTAGGACAGCGACTCTGCCGCTGCGCCACTGTGCCGCACGCATGCTGCAGCGTTTAACATCACTCTATGTTAGGAAGCGAGTGTTGCATAAATGGCGATGTAATTCCATGCACAAAGCACCTGAGGCCAGGCGCGCCACTGGGAGCAGTTGGTCCAATCGCAGAGCCGGGGATCCTTTGCCGAGGAGATGTGCTCCGCCCGCGTGCGGGGCCTGTGGACTTCCACACCGTGAACACCGCAGTCTCCGGTAAGAAGCGGACGACTCGGGAGCTCCATGCCGCGGAGAGTTCCAATCTGTCCCCGCCCCGGTGTTTCCATCAACCCGACGAGAGGGCTGCGGACATCGGAACGTCGGCAACGGCGACTGCGGAGGGGTGAAGGCCCCGACTACCACGGGTGGACAAAGAGGAAGATGACTGGACGCTACTGCCTTCCATCACAGAGAGGAACGTTGATGCCACTGTGGTGGATGTCTATGTTACACTTTATTTTATGTGTGTGTTGTGTTCTTTTGACTAGGTATGGCGGAGGTGGAAGATTAAAACCTTCACGCGGTCCGCCCTGTATCGACTAATGCAATCAACTCGACGTGCACAAACAGAAGATCAAATAGAACAAGTTGTCCAACAACTTTAGGATGTGTGCTAACTCAAATTTCACTGTACCTTAGTTGTTTAAATGACAATAAACGCAAACGTGAACTTGAATCTCATGATGGTTACGGTTTCACCTGGAAATGGTCGCCAGCAGAATCTACTCTGCGTAAAACCACTTGTTTTGATTTGATTGTTGCCTTAAAGAGGCGCATTAATCAATCCAGCTTCCAGGGTGTCTTTTAGTTTATAATGTCTGTACTGAACATGACCTACACCAACATGACCTACATGACCAACATGGCCAATTCACCTACACACTTGCACGTCTTTGGAGTGTGGGAGGAAACCGGAGCACCCGGAGAAATCCCACGCAGGTCAGGTGGAGAACACGCAAACTCCGTACAGACAGCACCCGTTGTCAGGGTCGACAACGGATCATATGGCTTTTAGATAGGCACATGGATATATATGAATGGAGGGATAAGGATCACCAGAGTAGGGGAATCTCTTATTCAGAGTAGGGGGATCAAGAACCAGAGAGGGCGCAGGTGAGAGGTGAGAGGTGAGAGGGGTAAGATTTAATAGGAACCAGAGGGGTAACTTTTTTACATAAAAGGCGGGGGGTGTATGGAACGAGCTGCCGGAGGAGGTCGTTGAGGCAGGGACCATCCCAACGTTTAACAATTAGCCATGTACATGGATAGGATATGTTTGGAGGGATATGGATCAAACATGGGACTAGGTGGGACTATTGGGACATGTTGGCCGGTGCGGGCAGGTTGGGCTGAAGGGCCTGTTACCACGCTGTATCATTCCATGAGTCTATGACTCTACATCTTGGCATCATGTCCAGCACCACATTGTGGGCCGAAGGGCCTGTTCCTGTGCTCTATTGGTCTGTTTTATTATATCTTTCCTTTTCCCTGAGAGACCAATAGACAATAGTCTGAAGAAGGGTCTCGACCCGAAACGTTACCCATTCCTTCTCTCCAGAGATGCTGCCCGTCCCGCTGAGTTACTCCAGCATTTTGTGTCGATCTTCAGTTTAAACCAGCATCTGCAGTTCCTTCCTGCACAATAGACTTTGCCTTATCTTGAGTTCTGAAGGGGAAAGCGCCCCTCCCATTTTTTTATACAGCGTCCCAAAGCCCTGAGTGAATAACAAAGACTATTCGCAAAATGCAATCCATGTGTTCTTTTGTTCCATGTGTGTCATTAATTCTCTTTGGAAATATGGTGACATAAGCAAGAAAATAAAATAAGGAGTGGAGCAGGAGTAGGCCGAAAAGCACGTTATTCGATTCCATGTCAATATCAAGGCTCATCTGATCTTTGAGCCTAAGCTCATCTTGCTACTTGATCCACATCACCCTCGATGCCCCTCCAGTACAAAGTCCACCTTTCACAGTCTCAAAATATACCTGAGGAGGAGGACTGACTGAACCTTATTGCCTTTCATCACAGTGATCACTATCGTTTTATCGTTCTTTTAATTGTATGGCGTCATGGCAACTCAAAACATTCACTGTGCCTTCATTGCTGCCTGCGACAATGAATGTGAATTTGAATTTGATTTAAAATCCACTACTCTCTGAAACAGACTCTAAAGACATATTACCTTCTGAGAAGGAATTCCTCCTTATAATGTCCTTATCTTGGGATTTAGATTAGTTTAGTTTAGTTTAGTTTAGAGATACAGCGCAGAAAAAAAGGCCCTTCGGCCCACCGAGTCCGTGCCGACCAGCGATCCCCGCAGACTAACACTGTCCTACACACTCTAGGGTCAATTAACAATTTTTACCGAAGCCAAATTAACCTGCAATTTACATTTATACCGAGCCAGTTATCCTCCAAACTTGTACGTCTTTGGAGGAAAACGGAGCACCCGGAGAAAACCCACGCGGGTCACGGGGAGGACGTACAAACTCCGCACAGGCAGCACCCGTAGTTAGGATTGAACCGGGGTCTCTGGGGCTGTGAGGCAGCAACTCTACCGTTGCGCCACCGTGCCGTATGATGTTGTCACCTGATTCTTGACTCCCACATATCAAATGAAACACCCCACCTCCTCACCATCTCACCGTAACCATAGCCATTGAGCGGCACGGTGGCACAGCGGTAGAGTTGCCGCCTCACAGCACCACAGACCCCGGTTCGATCCTGACCTCCGGTGCAGTCTGTGTGGAGTTTGTACGTTCTCCACGTGACCGCCTGGGTTTCCTCCGGTTCCCTCCCACATCCCTAAGACGTGCTGATTTGTGGGTCAATTGGCCCTGATGTGCAGGGAGTGGTGACATAACAAAGAATTATTTTACCTACACACCATTTAAGAAACATTTAGACTGGTGCATGGATAGGACAGGTTTAGAGGGGATATGGGCCAAATGCAGGCAGGTGGGACTGGTATAGATGGGGCATGTTAGCCAGCATGGCAAGTTGGGCCGAATGGCCTGTTTTATACTGTACGACACTGTAACTAGTATGAAGGGGGTGATAGTCGGCGAGGGAAGAAGGGCCTGTTTCATTACTGTATCTCAAAACCATAAGATCTTCAAGAAGTGGGTGATAAAATGTTTGTGGCCGCTGTATTGAGCTGTGGTGTCATAAACATTCCAGTTTAACTATTCTCCATCTCATTATGGAAAATAATTAGCCTGAATGTTTCTTCCCCAACCCACATGGGAAACACTTCAGATCCAAACAAAACACGTCGATAAATTCCTTCAAAGAATAATTCGCTTGGAACTAGATTCCAAAAACAGCATCAACCTTACAATGACACGTATTTTTGTAAATACAGTTCCATTGAGTGACTTAACCATCTGCCCCAGACATAGGTAGCAGAAGCTTGAAGGTTATTGAAACCTTCGTCTCGCATCGAGCCAAATTATTACCTGATTAGGGGAAGATTAAATTATTTAACCTTTTTTTTAAAACATGGTTAATGTAAATAATCATGAACAGTGGCAGAGCAGGTGGAGTTTAACCTAGTTTAGAGATACAGCCAGGAAATAGGCCCTTCAGCCCATCGAGTCCATGCTGACCATTGATCACCCGTTCACACTAGTTCTATGTTATCCCACTTTCTCATCCACTCCCTGCACACTAGGGCCGGTTTACAGAGGGCCGATCGACCTGCAAACCCGCACCTCTTTAGGATGTGGCAGGAAACCGGAGCACCCGGATGAAACCCACGCGGTTACAGGGAGAACGTACAAACATACAAACTCCGTGCAGGCGGCACCCGTAGTCAGGATCGAACCTGGGTCTCTGTCGCTGTGAGGCAGCAACTCTACCGCTGACGCCCTTGAACGGGCCACTGTAATAGACCATAGACAATAGACAATAGGAGCAGGAGTAGAGGCCATTCGGCCCTCCGAGCCAGCACCGCCATTCAATGTGATCATGGCTGATCACCCCCAATCAGTACCCCGTTCCTGCCTTCTCCCCATATCCCCTGACTCCGTTATTTTTACCCCCAGTGTGCAGGGGGTGGATGCAAAAATGGGATAGAACGCGTGCGAACGGTGATCGATGGTCGCTGTGGACTGTTTCCATGCTGTGGCTCTAAACTAAACTCAACAACTCCCCACTCTGCATCAGTCTGAAGAAGGCTTTCGGCCCGAAACGTTGCCTATTTCCTTCCCTCCATAGTTGCTGCCGCACCCGCTGAGTTTCACCAGCACTTTTGTCTACTTTCGAATTTCCAGCATCTGCAGTTAGGAATAGGAATAGGAAAACTTTTATTGTCATTCGGACCTTTCGGTCTGAACGAAATGTCGTTGCCTGCAGTCATACATATAGTAAATAACAAAACACACAATAAACACAAATTTAACATCCACCGCAGTGAGTTCACCACACACCTCCTCACTGTGATGGAAGGCAAGAATCTTGTCTTTGTCTCTTCCCTTCTTGTTCTTCCTCTTCCTCTTCGCTGAGGCGACCCAGGCCTTCGATGTTGTGACCGCACCGGGTGATGTAAGTAAGTCCCGCGGCTGAACCGCGCTCCGTGAACGGGCCGGTTCAACTCCGCGGCCCGGGGCGGTCGAAGCTGCCGAAGCTGCCGCCCTCCAGTCCAGCGGACGCAGCTGTTGCCGCGGGAGTTCCGGAAAAAACAGGTCACCAACCCGGGACCTGCGAGCTCCCGACGATGGCGTCCCCTGGGCCCACAGTTCCTTCATCAACGGTACATTTTAGCTGAGCGAATACTTTGATACACAGTAAACAGCGGATGACACAGGCTTGAAAACACACCAAGCCACCAAATGTAATTAAACTGCGGGGTGAAAAGTGGAACAATCGTCCAAGAAAGAATCGCAGAGTAAACCTCCTCATTATAGTTTCGGTGACATTAGGCATTGGCGTATTAACTTAACAGCCATGGAAGCTAAAGAGAAGTAACGTCGTTGCCAAATTTTTGTAGTCATCGCAGCCTTGGTTCCAAGACAGTTTCGAACTGACAAAAAGATAATAAATGCTGGTTTTGTCGGCACTTCAGATGCGATGACAGTTCTCTAATGCTGGTTGGTTAGAGAGAGTTAAGGAAACATGAACCACTGCATTCAAATGACATTTGTAATCTACTGTAAATCATTCATTCACGCCTAGGTTGAGCTGACCCACAAAACATTCAGCAAATACTTCAGTGACAATAGTAGTGTCCAGTTTTGGTTTTGTCCAGCTTGCATGGAGTTTACACTTAGAAATAGACTTTAGAAATACAGCACGGAAACAGGCCCTTCGACCCACCATTGGATGCGGACATCTATCTCCCCGAACACTAACCTACACACACACACACTAGGGACACTTTTACAACTTCTTGAAGCCAATTAACCTACAAACCCAATGTGTAGGAAGCAACTGCAGATGCTGGTTTAAACTGAAGATAGACACAAAATACTGGAGTAAAGGGCCTGTCCCACTTGCCGATATTTTAGGCGCCTGCCGGCGACTGTCATAGTCGTAGCAGGTCGCCGAAAAACCGGAGACTGGACACCCCCTACGACAATGTCTACAACAACCTGCAGCGGCCCACCACTTAGTCGATGTCAAGCTACGGCAAGCTACCGACAGCCGGCGACTCATTAGGACGTCCACCCACGACCACACCTACGACAACCTACGACCACACAGGCGACAACCTACGTCCACCCGCGACTAGCTACCACCCTGTCGGCGACAACTGGAGACAATTCTGTCGCCGGTTGACGGAGGTTGACGTCGGTATTCTCCAATGGAATTCACCAAAGTCAGCACCGGCGACAACCTACGACAGCACCTACATCAGGAGAAGTCAACTACGTTCATTGGCGTCAAGCCCACCGTCGCCAACATTTTTTGAACATGTTGAAAATCCAGCGACGACCAGAAAGACACTACGACTCTTTGGGCGATTGAGGAGACGACTCACGACCATACAGGCGGCCCCCCGGCGACCATGTGGCATCAGCCTAGTCGCATGTAGTCGCCTAACAAATCACCTAAGTGGGACAGGCCCATAACTCAGTGGGTCAGGCAGCATCTCTGGAGAGAAGGAATGGGTCGAGACCCTTCTTCAGTCTGAAGAAGTCTCCAGAGACGCTGCCTGTCCTGCTGAGTTACTCCAGCATTTTGTGAATTTCTTCATCTTAACCAACAAACTCACATGTCTTTGGAGTGCGGGTGGGCACAGGAAACCCACGCCGTTACAACGTGCAAACTCTGTTGTAGTCAGGATCGAACCCACGTCACTGGCGCTGTGAGGCAGCAACTTTACCGTTGCACCACCTTGCTGCCCTCCTGTCCATGCTCTCCAGAGATGAAGCCTGACTCGCTGAGTTACTCCAGCACTTTGTGTCCTTTTTTTTGCATCTGCAGTTCCTTGTGTACACTTTCACAGAGGATTCTTTTACCGAATGTGAAATATTTTGAGACTAAATGGACCTTTTGTGACTTTCTGTAAATAGCTTCGCACATTTATAAATTTAGCATCAGAGCTCATGATGAAGTGGGCACAAAATGCTGGAGAAACTCAGCAGGTGAAGGCAGCATTTATGGAGAAAAGGAATTCCTTTTCTCCATAGATGCTGCCTCACTCGTTGAGTTTCTCCAGCATTTTGTGTCTACCTTCGATTTTACCAGCATCTGCAGTTCTTTCCTAAACATGTTCCTGATGTTGGGGGAGTCCAGAACCAGGGGCCACAGTTTAAGAATAAGGGGTAAGCCATTTAGAACGGAGATGAGGAAACACTTTTTCTCAAAGAGAGTTGTGAGTCTGTGGAATTCTCTGCCTTGGAGGGCGGCAGAGGCAGGTTCTCTAGATGCTTTCAAGAGAGAGCTAGATAGGGCTCTTAAAGATAGCAGAGTCAGGGGATAGGCCCGAAACGTCGCCCATTCCTTCTCTCCAAAAATAAGTGATTTTTTAAATGGTGCCAATTACTAAGGGTGCGAATTATTTGATATTATGGCATTCTGGAGAGTAGGAATGGGTGACATTTCACAGAGTGCTGGAGTAACTCAGCGGGTCAGGCAGCATCTGTGGAGAACATGGATAGGTGACGTTTCACAGAGTGCTGGAGTAACTCAGCGGGTCAGGCAGCATCTGTGGAGGACATGGATAGGTGACGTTTCACAGAGTGCTGGAGTAACTCAGCGGGTCAGGCATCATCTGTGGAGAACATGGATAGGTGACGTTTCACAGAGTGCTGGAGTAACTCAGCGGGTCAGGCAGCATCTGTGGAGAACATGGATAGGTGACGTTTCTCAGCGCCTTATAGAGACATGATGGGCTGAACGGCCTAATTCTGCTCCTACCACATGACCTTATGAACTTATCTTTGCTGCGTACACAGAATTTGTACTTTGCCCTTTGAATGGACAATAGACAATAGGTGCAGGAGTAGGCCATTCGGCCCTTCGAAGCAGCACCGCCATTCAATCTGATCATGGCTGATCATCCCCATTCCTGCCTTCTCCCCATATCCCCTGACTCCGCTATCTTTAAGAGCCCTATGTAGCTCTCTCTTGAAACTATCCAGAGAACCGGCCTGCTTTTGAACTTATGAACTGAGTACCTTAGGTGGGGATGGGGATGGGGATGGATGCAACTCAGAATCATTTGTGCCGACCAAACAGTGTCAAGAAACCGCTAAGAGCAGCGGGTGCACACATCCACGGGCAAGAAGGGCGTAAGCCCAATGTAATGCCATCCACTCCGCTTGTCAAGGGAGCTGGTGGTTCCTGCCAAGCGGGTGTGGAGCGGTGTAAAGGAACACTGTTCACACACAGTGAAGACGAAACTGAACAGGCAAATAATTGTTCAAGGCAGGTGTGGAGGCCGGCAGCTGTGCGATGGGCCATTCTGTACACTTGGCACAGATTATTCTTCTCAGAGTCAGTCAGGCCCGTGTAACCTAACCCACAAACCAAGTGGGAAGTTATTTGGGAGTGGTGTCTATCAATGGTCTAACCAAGAAGCAGGTTTAAGCAGGCTGTTCATATTCTTGCTACCAGTGTGAAGAAGGGTCTCGACCCGAAACGTCAGTCTGAAGAAGGGTCTCGACCCGAAACGGACTGGAAGGGCCGAGAAGGCCTGTAAACCCGTGCTGTAAAATTGTTATATGAAACGTCACCCATTCCTTCTATCCAGAGATGCTGCCTGTCGCGCTGAGTCACTCCAGCATTTAGTGCCTATCTCCCAATTAGTTTAGTTTAGAGATACAGCATGGAAACAGGCCCTTCAGCCCACCGAATCCGTGCTAACCAGCGCTCCCCGCACACTAAGCACTTTCTAATTTTACCGAAGCCAATTAACATACAAACCTGTACGTCTTTGGAGTGTGGGACAGGTGGGGAAGGTTAAACTATTTATAAAGACGATTCTGAAAACAGTGACAGATACATGTGTGGCACAAAAAGCCAACTTTACATAACTCCAGCAGAAAACACGACCCCAGAGCAGAAGCGTCCACGTCGCGGGGCTGGAAACTGGACGTATCCCGAGCTAATTCCGCTACCACCATCATCTACTGCGACAAGTGATGGCTCCCACCGATTGTCACCGGAAGCTCGCGTCCTTCTCAGGACGGACGATGACAGCGCGGCCAACATTTGTAACGGGATGGACACGGACAGAAGAAGAAGCTCAAAAAATAATTGTTCAAAAAATAAATCTCCATTTATATAGAAAATAAACTCGCATTTTATTGGTATCTCTTTGTATTGATTGATGGGTTGGCTGAAAGATACAGCATGGAAACAGGCCCTTCAGCCCACCGAGTGGCTGACCTCAATTACCCGTTCACACTAGGTCCACGTTATCCCACTCCCTCCACACTAGGGGGGCAGTTTACAGAGGGACAATTAACCTACAAACCCGCACGCCCTTTGGAGTGTGGGAGGAAACCTGAGCTCCTGGAGGAAACCCACGCGGTCACGAGGAGACCATGGAAATTCCACACGTCTTTGGGATGTGGGAGGAAACCGGAACACAGAGAGAAAACCCACGCGGTCACGGGGAGAACATACAAACTCCGCACAGACAGCAGCCAATCAATCAGTCAATCAATCAATGAAAGACTTTATTGTCAATCAAAAATACACCAACAAATGCAGAAATGTCGTTGCATCTGGCTCGCCGTGCAACATAAAACAACAAAAGGATAAAATGGACAAAATAGATAAAATAGATAATAGTGGCGGCACATTATGTGGAATACAAGAGTCTGATGGCTCGGGGGAAGAAACTGTTGCAGAACCTGGCCGTTCTGCTCCTAATACTGCGATGCCTTTAGCCCGAGGGCAGCAGAGTGAACAGTCCATGACGGAGATGTGTGGGGTCCTGTATAATGCTGTTGGCCCTGGACAAGCAACGTTTGCTCGCTATGTCCCCGGATTGAAGGAAGAGAAGTCCCGATGAGTTTTTCAACCGTCCTCACCACTCTCTGCACGGACTTCCAGTCGGAAGGATCGAACCCGGAACAACTCTACCGCCGTGTGGAATGAAATTCTAAAGATCCTGGCTTTCTCACAAGGTCAGTGGCCATTGTTACTTTAGAGTCAAATATATTAAATAATTAACAAATTTCCTTCATGGAATCACGCTATCAGGATACATACAGCGCTCTGCATAAACTCTGCAGTGACTTCCAAACTGGCTTCAAACCATTAGCTAACTCTCCTGTTAATGGGGCCTGGATACATCACCTAGTTTGGTTAACGGCACAATGCTTTTTTGTAAATTAGGTGCAGATGAGGACTGGTTATTCGGCCGGTGTCGCGATCTCCACAGGGTCAAATGGTTTCCTTTATCATCGATACTTTTTTGCATCTCTTTCATTCATTGTTCTTTATCTCTCCACATCACCGTCTATATCTCTCGTTTCCCTGATCCCTGACCAGTCTGAAGAAGGGTCTCGACCCGAAACGTCGCCTATTTCCTTCGCTCCTTAGATGCTGCTGCACCCGCTGAGTTTCTCCAGCTTTTTGTGTAACCCACGATTCTCCAGCATCTGCAGTTCCTTCTTTAACACAGGTATTGAGAGTTGTGTGAGTGGCAGTAGGAACAAATAGCATTGTTCATTGTGGTGTCAGTGAAATTGATATGGATCTGAAGCAATGGTTGAGGGGTTTGCAAGCAATTCATGGCTGATCTCAAAGCTGAATAATGGTAGAACTATAGGCTCACGGGATCGATATGATTCCAGTAAAAGGCCATTGGGCCCATCTTGTCCAAACCAACCCACAATGGGCACTATGTGCTGGAGTAACTCAGCAGGTCTTTCGACTTTCGACTTTAAAGATACAGCGTGGAAATAGGCCCTTCGGCCCACCGAGTCCGTGCCGACCAGCGATCGCCCCGTACGCTGGCACTGTCCTACACACTAGGGACAATTTACAATTTGTTTAAGAAAGAACTGCAGATGCTGGAAAATCAAAGGTGGACAAAAATACTGGAGATACTCAGTGGGTGAGGCAGCATCTATGGAGCGAAGGAAATAGGCAAAGTTTCGTCCCGAAACCCTTAAGGAAATAGGCAACGTTTTTGGGCCGAAACCCTTACGGGTTTCGGCCCGAAACGTTGCCTATTTCCTTCGCTCCATAGATGCTGCCGCATGCATTGACTTTCCACAGCTAACAATGGCCTGTTTCCTTGATCATTGTTACTTATTTTGTGTATCTTTCATTCATTTGCATCACGCATCGCTTGGGCAGTTTGCACCCCAGCGGTATGAACATTGACCTCCAATTTCAGGTAATCCTTACTATCTCCTCCCCTTCTCAGCTCTCCCTCAGCCCTCTGGCTCCACCTCTTCCTTTCTTCTTCCCTCCCCCCCCACCCTCACATCAGTCTGAAGAAGGATTTTTGGCCTGAAACGTTGCCTATTTCCTTCGCTCCGTAGATGCTGCCTCACCCGCTGATTTTCTCCAGCATTTTTGTCTACCCTACATGTCAACAAAATAGAGAGAGTACAGAGGAGATTTACTAGAATGGTGCCTGGGTTCCAGCAACTAAGTTACAGAGAAAGGTTGAACAAGTTAGGTCTTTATTCTTTGGAGCGCAGAAGGTTAAGGGGGGACTTGATTGAGGTCTTTAAAATGATGAAAGGGATAGACAGAGTTGATGTGGATAAGCTTTTCCCTTTGAGGGTAGGGAAGATTCAAACAAGAGGGCATGACATGAGAATTAAGGGACAGAAGTTTAGGGGTAACATGAGGGGGAACTTCTTTACTCAGTGAGTGGTGGCTGTGTGGAATGATCTTCCAGCAGAAGTGGTGGAGGCAGGATCGATTTTAACATTTAAAAATAAAGTGGATAGGTATATGGACGGGAAGGAAATGGAGGGGTATGGTCTGAGTGCAGGTAGATGGAACTAGGGGAAAATAAATGGTCGGCACGGACTGGAAGGGCCGAGAAGACCTGTTTCCGTGCTGTAATTGTTATATGGTTATATGGTTACTTACAATTTACAATTTTACAGGTTTGTGAGCCAATTTGCTTTGGAGTGTGGGATGAAACCTGGACACCCAGAGAAAACCCACACAGGTCACAGGGAGAACGTACAAACCTTCTGTACAGGCAGCACCCGTAGTCAGGATCGAACCCATGTCTCTGGCGCTGTGAGGCAGCAACTCTACCGCTGCGCCACCGTGTTACCGGGTCAGGCGGCATCTCTGGAGAACACGGATGGGCGACGTTTTGGGTCCGGACCTTGTACGTCCCAAAATCGGAGCTGTTATGGTTAATCACAAAAACAGGTTGCCGTCGGTGCTGGCTCGAAGGGCCGAATGGCCTCCTCCTGCACCTATTTTCTATTTTCTACGTAACTCAGCAGGTCAGGCGGCATCTGCGGAGAGGCGATGTTTCGGGTTGGAACCCTTCGACAGACTGATTCAACAATCAGTCCGAGAAAGGGTCTCGATCCGAAACGTCGTCAGTCCATTCCCTCCACAGATGCTGCCTGACCCGCTTTACTTCCTGCAGTCATACGGAGACACAAGGAACTGCAGATGTTGGGATCTTGAGCAAAGCACAAAGTGATGGAGGAAGTCAGCGGGTCAGGCAGCTTCTTCTTGTCGAGTCCACGCACAAGATTAGAAGTTGTTCAGCCAGAGCTGGACGCACTTCCCGGGATCTGCACAACGGTGTCTGTCTTGCTCTTCTTGTGCGTGGTGGTGGAAAGATCGGTGGAAAGAGGACCGCGACGTGAACGCTCTTTCCTTCACCCCGGTCAGGCAGCATCTACGGAGGACATGAGCTGCTGAATGGCCCCAAGATTCCAGAACTCCCTGCACACCAGGGGTAATTCACAGGACAATTAACCCACCAACCTACACTTCCTTTGGGATGTGGGAGGAAACCGGAGCACCTGGAGGAGACTCACACAGTCATAGGTCACGTGGAGGTGGTGCAAACTCCACACAGACAGCACCCGAGGCCAGGATTTTGGATGTGTCAGTAATGGAGGGATATGGATCATGTGCAGGAAGATGAGATTAGATTAATTTGGCCTCATGTTTGGAGTGGGCATTGTGGGCCAAATGGCCAGTTGCAATTTGGTCAGTTTGAACATAAAGAGCAGAATGGTTTAGTGTAGTTCATAGATACAGTGCAGAAACAGGCCCTTCGGCCCACCGAGTCCATGCCGACCAGCGATCCCCGCACAAGCCTACACATACTAGGGACAATTTACACTTATACAATGTATACAAACCCAAGCCAATTAACCTTAAAAAACTGTTGATGTCTTTGGCGTGTGGGAGGAAACCGAAAATCTCGGAGAAAACCCATGTGGTCACGGGGAGAATGTACAGGGACCTGTAGTTGGGATCGAACCCGCGTCTCTGGCACTGCAAGTGCTGTGAGACAGAAACTCTACCGCTGCGCCACCGTGCCGCCCAAATTGCTTCATATTGCAACACACTTTTTCTCACAGAGAGTTGTGAGTCTGTGGAATTCTCTGCCTCAGAGGGCGGTGGAGGCCGGTTCTCTGGATACTTTAAAGAGAGAGCTAGATAGGGCTCTTAAAGATAGCGGAGTCAGGGGATATGGGGAGAAGGCAGGAACGGGGTACTGATTGGGGATGATCAGCCATGATCACATTGAATGCCGGTGCTGGCTCGAAGGGCCGAATGGCCTACCCCTGCACCTATTGAATATTGTCTATAAATGTCCCTGATACTATCAGCCTTGTTATCTGCCTGCCCAATTAACGTGAGAACTATGTATATGCATTTAAAGATGCCTCTTTTCCTTTATACCTCTTGGTATTCCACAATTTGATGCGCATCTATAATACACCCATAAATGGAGATCGGCACAAAGTGTCAGAGTAACTCAACGGGTCAGTCCAAAACGTCACCTATCCATGTTCTCCACAGATGCTGCCTGACCCGCTGAGTTACTCCAGCACTCTGTGAAACGTCACCTATCCATGTTCTCCACAGATGCTGCCTGACCCGCTGAGTTACTCCAGCACTCTGTGAAACGTCACCTATCCATGTTCTCCACAGATGCTGCCTGACCCGCTGAGTTACTCCAGCACTCTGTGAAACGTCACCTATCCATGTTCTCCACAGATGCTGCCTGACCCGCTGAGTTACTCCAGCACTCTGTGTCTATCTTTGGCACAAACCAGCATCAGCAGTTCTTTGTTTCTACATAAGTAGAGATTCCTTGCCTCAGGCTTGACAATCTAAAAAACAACTTGACTAAAGGAAACTAGGCCATTAAGAAAAATATATAACAATTACCTTCGTCAACTAATTATTCTTGGTGCTCCAGTGCCAACTCATAATGCAAAGCTTCTAATGTTACAGCACCCTACACAATCCCTTTCCATGGATTCACACAGACGGCTGTGGGGGCCAAGTCATTGGGTATTCTTAAGCCCGTGTCCCGCTGTACGAGGTAATTCAAGATCCCGAGTTTAAAAAAAAATCAAACTCGTGGTAAGTACGTAGAATGTGCTTACCGGGTACGTTGGAGCTCGGGATGTCTCTGAGCGGCTCGTAACGCTAACGGCAGGTACTCTGGAAACGCGGTAAGCTCGTGAACTTTTTGCAACAGTGTGAAAAATGTCCACGAGAGCCCCGAGTACCTAGGAACGGCTATTACCGTAAATCTCCGAGTTCGAATCAGGGGAAACTCGGGAGAACTCTTGAATTAGCTCATAAAGTGGGACAGGGGCATTAAAGCGGAGATCGACAGATTCTTGATTAGTGCGGGCGTCAGAAGCTATGGGGAGAAGGCAGAAGAATGGGATTGAGAGGGAAAGGTAGATCAGCCATGATTGAATGATGGAGAAGACTTGATGGGCCGAATGGCCTAATTCTATTCCTATTCCTTATGACTAAACAACTAGTGAACCGTCCTGAGCTACCATCAACCTCATTGGAGACCCACGATCGGACTATACTGCACTTTATCTTGCACTAAACATTAATCATGTTATTCCCTTTATCCTGTGTGTACACAGTAAAGCTTGACAGGAGAGAGGAAGGAACTGCAGATGCTGGTTTACACCAAAGATAGGCACAAAATGATGGAGTAACTCATCAGGGCAGGCAACGCCTCTGGAGAGAGGGAATGGGTGATATTTCGGCTCGAGACCCTTCTTCAGACTGAGAGGATCTCTAGTCTCCTTCTCCCCTGACTCTCAGTCTGAAGAAGGATCGAACCCGGGTCTCTGGCGCTGCAAGCGCTGTAAGGCAGCAACTCTACCGCTACGCCACCGTGCCGCCCTGACGTGCACGAGAAGCGGCGTCGTATTTGTGACACGGAATGTAAGTTTTGTGAAGTATTATTGGGTCATATATTGCAATGACTTACAGAAAATTCTTACTCTCGTTCATTCGTACAAAAAACATTTCTTCTCCGTTCATTTAGAAATGGTCTCAATCAATTCTTGTTTCAAGATAGGCACAAAATGCTGGAGTAACTCAGCGGGACAGGCAGCATCTCTGGGGAGACGGAATGGGTGCGTTTCGGGTCGAGACCCATCTGACCCGAACTGCAGATGCTGGAGAATCAAGACCCGAGACCCGAACTGCAGATGCAGTCGAGACCCGAAACGTCGCCTATCTCCTTTGCTCCTTAGATGCTGCTGCAGCCGCTGAGTTTCTCCAGCCCTTTTGTGTATCCAGAATCAGTACCCCGTTCCTGCTTTCTCCTCATATCCCTTGATTCCGTTAGCTCTAAGAGCTAAATCTAACTTGCTCTTGAAAACATCCAGTGAATTGGCCTCCACTCTTAAAAATAGTGGAGTCAGGGGATATGGGGAGAAGGCAGGAACGGGGTACTGAAAAGGGATGATCAGCCATGATCACATTGAATGGCGGTGCTGGCTCGAAGGGCAGAATGGTCTACTCCTGCACCTATTGTCTATTGTCTATTGTCTATTGTCTATTGTCTATTGTCTATTCTTTACACAGAGAGTGGTGAGTCTCTGGAATTCTCTGCCACAGAAGGTAGTTGAGGCCAGTTCATTGGCTATATTTAAGAGGGCGTTAGATGTGGCACTTGTGGCTAAAGGGATCAGGGGGTATGGAGAGAAGGCAGGTACGGGATACTGAGTTGGATGATCAGCCATGATCACATTGAATGGCGGTGCAGGCTCGAAGGGCCGAATGGCCTACTCCTGCACCTATTTTCTATGTTTCTATGTTTCTATGAAAGCAGGCCCAAACTGTCCATGTGTGTAGGAGAGAACTGCAGATGCTGGTTTAAATCGAAGGTAGGCACAAAATGCTGGAGTAAAATGCTGCAGTCTGAAGAAAAGTCTCGACCCGAAATGCCAACCCATTCCTTCTCTCCAGGGATGCTGCCTGACCTCCAACGTTTTGTGCCTACTCCCAACTTGTCCATTGCAACTTCTTCTTGCCTATGGCGTGCACAGCCTAAAGTTGTCGGACAGCTGTGTCTATTTGATCTTATTTGATTGTGCACGCCGGGTTGATTGCATTCGTCGAAACAGGGCGGACCACGTGAAGGTTGCAATCTCCCACCCCTCCATGCCAACCAAGGTACCCCATCCAAGCTAATCCCACCCAAGGAGCACCCGGAGAAAACCCACGCGGTCGCTGGGAGAACATGGAAACTCCGCACAGACAGCACCCGAGGTCAGGATCCAGCCTGGGTCTCTGGTGCTGTGAGGCAGCAGTTCTACCACCTGCCCCATTGATAAATATAACATGAAAGAAACACATGGCTTCTGGATTTTTTAATTTTGTGTTTATTGAATTAAAAGGTGCGACATGTATCAGCAGTTTGAGCGAAACCTATTCAGAACAATAAATAGATACGATAAAACCTTAAAAGGGAAAAGCCTAGCTGTGGCGGCACTCCCTCGCCCCATAAAGGGGCACATTTCCTGGGAGCAGAACATGTAATGAATGCAGCGTTGAACAGCTGTAGCTCACTGTGTGAGAATGTGCGTTAGGTGCGTACAGAAAGTAAATGTATTCCTGTCTTGCAGTGGAGGTCTGTAACCAGGCACTCCCCACACACTCTCCGCTTACCACCGCAGTGTGAAACTCCGCAAGATTCTGGTCGCACCTGCAGAGGCACCACCCGTGCCTGATAGACCAGTGAGGCCAATACCACCCGTGCCTGATAGACCAGTGAGGCCATGCCTAAACTCTCCTTAACCACCCCCGTCGCCCCTTGGCAGCTCGACAAACCATGATGCGTTCACACACTACAACAAGACTATGACCTCAACTCCAGTGCATGCATGGATGATACATAACCCTCTGGAAGATCAGGCAAACAGCTTAGATTGCACATTCTGTGCTATCTTTACAGCGCGCCAGAAATAGTAATGGTTATGTCCAATGCATATCCACACTCCATAAAAATCTTTATTTTCTTTTCTATCTATGCATTTGCAGACTATTTTTACTTTCGTTCCACAGGCCCGGTGAATAATCTGTCTGCCATTTGTATTTCTGCACTGATCAACACCAGGCATTTCGCTGGATCGCATTTGGAAACTTTTTCTGGGATTTCGGTGCTCCATTTCGGGGCAGACGACAATAAAATATTCTTGACTCTCTTAATTCTCAAATTCATTTCACTTCTATTTAAGTTCAAGTCACTAGTGATAGCTTTAAGCCCTACTTGCCCTCACCAACCACCATGCCCCATCTACACTGCTCCCACATGCCTGCGTTTGGCCCACACCTGTCCTATCCATTTACCTGTCCAGGTGTTTCTTAAATGTTGCGATAGTCCCAGCCTCAACTACCTCCTCCGGCAGCTCGTCCCATACACCCACCGCCCTTTGTGTGTGAAATAGTTACCCCTCAGGTTCTTATTAAATCTTTCCCCCTCACATTAACCCCATGTCCTCTGGTTCTTGATTCCCCTACTCTGAGCAATACATTGTGCATCTACCCGATCTATTCCCCTCATGGTTTTGTACACCTCTATAAGATCACCCTTCATCCTCCTGCGCTCCAAGGAGTAGAGTCCCAGCCTGCTCAACCTCTCCCTATAGCCCAGGCCCTCATGTCCTGGCAACATTTAAGGCAGAGATAGATAGATTCTTGATTAGTACGGGTGTCAGAGGTTATGGGGAGAAGGCAGGAGAATGGGGTTGGGAGGGAGAGATAGATCAGCCAAGATTGAATGGCGGAGTAGAATTGATGGGCCGAATGGCCTCATTCTGCTCCTATCCCATGTGAACCATAATGACATTCTTATTTGCCACAGCACGTTGATGACAATAAAACTATAGATGATGAAAAAAAAACAAGTTTAGATGGGGTATTTTTGCTGACATGGACAAGTTTGGCCGAAGGGCCTGTTTTCCTGCTGTACGCCTCTATGAGATGTCAGGTGATTCACGGCTTTTGTATTTTATGATGCTGTGTAAATTGGCCGTTGCTGTTATCCACATAATCTGCAGCAACATGTTTTACAGGTTGCGATAATATAAACAATAGCAACAATAAAATATTTTGTTTGTATACACCTGAGCACAGGCATTTCAAAATGCTTCGCAGGAAAGTTTGCAGTCCACACATAATTGGTCACAAAATGCTGGAGTAGCTCGGGCTGCACTGTGGCGCAGCGGTGGAGTTACTGCCTCACGGCGCCAGAGACCCGGGTGCTGTCGGTACGGAGTTTTACGTTCTCCCCGTGACCTGCGTTGGTTTTCTCTGAGATAACCATATAACCATATAACAATTACAGATCTTCGTTTTCCTGCCACATTCCAAAGGCAGAGATAGATAGGTTAGGTTAATTGGCTTGGTGTTTGTGTAAATTCTCCCATAGCGTGTGGAAGATAGTGTTAATGTACAGGGATCGCTGGTCGGTGCGGACTCGGTGGGCCAAGCAGCCTGTTTCCGCGCTGTATCTTAATCTAACTCAGTGGGTCAGGCAGCATCTCGGGAGAAAAGGAATAGGTGACGTTTTGGGGTCGGGACCCTTCTTCAGACTCTCGACCTGAAACGTCGCCCATTCCTTCTCTCCAGAGATGGAGCCTGACCCGCTGAATTACTCCAGCTGGTTGTGTTTATCTGAGGCTTGAACCAGCATCTGCAGTTCCTTCCTACACGTCAGGGTAAATACCCAAACGTTGGTTTAAACAGGCCAGGAGAGGCCGCACACAAACTGGAGGAACAACTCATATTTCGCCTGCGCAGGTTTTAACCCAACGGTATGAATATTGAGTTCTCCAAATTTCAAGTAACTTCATCCTACACTCCCCTCCACCTCCCCTCCACCCAAATCGTTTTACCAGTTAAGCAATTGACAATAGACAATAGGTGCAGGAGTAGGCCATTCGGCCCTTCGAGCTAGCACCGCCATTCAATGTGATCATGGCTGATCATCCCCAATCTGTATTTAAGAAGGAACTGCAGATGCTGGAAAATCGAAGGTAGACAAAAGTGCTGGAGAAACTCAGCGGATGCAGCAGCATCTATGGAGCGAAGGAAATAGGCAACGTATCGGGCTGAAACCCTTAAGGAAATAGGCACCTAAGGGTTTCGGCCCGAAACGTTGCCTATTTCCTTCGCTCCATAGATGCTGCTGCACCCGCCGAGTTTCTCCAGCACTTTTGTCTACCATCCACAATCAGTACCCCGTTCCTGCCTTCTCCATATATCCCCTGACTCTAGCCCTATCTAGCTCTCTCCAGAGAAGGGCTAATCATAAATCAAGCACATTGTCACTGTGGCCCTGTTTTCTCCACACACCCTTGCAGCATTAGCGAATTTTGTTGAAGTTGTGTGAAAGGTGTCTCGTGTTTCTCGAACATCGTCAGTTCCACAGCCGTCCACGTTGTTTCTCCCAAAATCACACCTTCAACGGCCAACAATGGACCTACCAGGCACCACCCTACCTGAGGTCATTAGTGGCTGGCCTTGATCTGTCCTGGGTCTCTTCTCAACTCCAGCTCTTAACCCCCCCCCCCTCACCCCCACCCCCATCTCCCCCGCCCTCTACTTTCAGCCTGAAGATGGGTCCCCACTCTGTGAAACGTCACCCATCCATGTTCTCCACAGATGCTGCCTGACCCGCTGAGTAACTCCAGCACTCTGTGAAACGTCACCTATCCATGTTCTCCACAGATGCTGCCTGACCCGCTGAGTTACTCCAGCACTCTGTCAAACGTCACCTATCCATGTTCTCCACAGATGCTGCCTGACCCGCTGAGTTACTCCAGCACTCTGTGAAACGTCACCTATCCATGTTCTCCACAGATGCTGCCTGACCCGCTGAGTAACTCCAGCACTCTGTGAAACGTCACCTATCCATGTTGTCCACAGATGCTGCCTGACCCGCTGAGTTACTCCAGCATTTTGCGAGCAGCTTCTGTAGTTCTTTGTGTCTACCAGGTGTCGAAGGGAAGGGAGAGGATTTTGGGGGTGAAATCAAAAGCTTTGGGTGGAAGACAAAAACAGCCGTGGCAGGGATACTAATTCAGGACTGTGCCAGAGACCAAGATTTGTGAGGCACAAATATGAAATGGGAAGCAGGAGGAGATTACGGGGCACGAAAGCTGAGACCTGGGCGACTTGACATAAACGAGAGCTAATGAGTGATTGAGACGGTGCATGTAAGGACATGGATCCTGTCTGACCCACGGCGTTACTCCAGCACTTGGTGTCTATCTTTGGTATAAACCACCATCTGAAATTCTTTGACCCTACTGATTAGTTTAGTTTAGAGATACAGCGCGGAAACAGGCCCTTCGTCGCACCGAGTCCGCGCCGACCAGTGATCCCCGCACACCAACACTACCCTACACACACACAGGGGACAATTTACAATTTTTTACTGAAGCCGATTAACCCACAAACCTGCACATCTTTAGAATGTGGGAGGAAACCGGAGCACCCGGAGAAAACCCACGCAGTTCACAGGGAGAACGTACAAACTCCGTACAGACAGCACCCGTAGTCAGGATTGAACCCGGGTCTCTGGCGCTGTGAGGCAGCAGCTCTACCCGCTGCGCCACCATGTTGCCCTGCTCTGGTTCCCGATCTTCGGTGGGACCGGGAACCCGTCTGAGGGCTCGTCGGTCGATCGGTGTAACCGGGAGGGAGCCGCTGGAGATGTCGGCTGCCGGTGGGAGAGTGAGTCAGGGTAATGCCTCCAGCGCATTCAAGGTCGGCTGCAGGAGGCACCCACGGGACACAAAGACGGCCGGGCGAGGAGAGGAGAGGAGAAGAGAAGAGAAGAGAAGAGAAGAGAAGAGAAGAGAAGAGAAGAGAAGAGAGAAGAGGAGGGGAGGGGAGAGGAGAGGAGGGGAGATGAGAGGAGAAGAGAGGAGAGGATAGGAGAGGAGTGGATGGGAGAGGAGAGGAGAGGAGAAGAGAGGAGAGGAGGGGAGATGAGAGGAGAAGAGAGGAGAGGAGAGGAGAGGAGAGGAGAGGAGAGGAGAGGAGGGGGAGAGGAGGGGGAGAGGAGGGGAGGGGAGGGGAGGGGAGGGGAGGGGAGGGGAGGGGGAGAGGGATGTGGGTTCACAGGAACTGCTCCAGTACGAATTTACACTTATACCAAGCCAATTAACCTACAAACCTGTACGTCTTTGGAGTGTGGGAGGAAACCGAAGATCTCGGAGAAAACCCACGTGGTCACGGGGAGAACGTACAGACTCTGTACAGACAGCACCCGTAGCCAGGGTCGAACCCGTGTCTCTGGCGCTGCAAGCGCTGTAAAGCAGCAACTCTAGCTCTGCGCAACCATGTGTAGGAATAAACTGCAGATGCCGGTTTAAACCGAAGATAGACACAAAAAGCTGGAGTAACTCAGCGGGACAGGCAGCATCTCAGGAGTGAAGGAGTGGGTGATGTTTCGGGTCCAGACCCTTCTTCAGACTGAGAGTCAGGGGGGAGGGAGATACAGAGATAAGGAAGGGTAAGGTGTGAAAATAGGACAGAGGGGATGGAGATCACGAACAAAGTAGAATAGAATAGTCTAAAGAAGGGTTCCAACCACCCAAAACCTCACCTATTCTATCCCAAAGATGTACGAGTTTGCAGGTTAATTGGCTTCTGTAAACTGTCCCTAGTGTGTACAATAGAACTAGTGTGCGGGGATCGCTGGTTGGACTGGACTGGCGCGGACTGGTGGACACACGGGCTCGTCTCCATGCTGTGACTCTAAAATCCCAAAACTCTAAAACCTGCCGTGAACAAGAAAGATAAAATAATGATTTGTGCTTGAATTAGATGTCCTTAAACTGAGGGAAGACTAATTTCAACAACGTCAGATGATAAAAGTTGATCATCTACATCATCTAAAAGAGTTCTTCTACATGTAATGGGACGTATGTTGGGATTCATCCAAAAAAAAAAATCCATTTAGCACATTTTTGAGCACGCCATTGATAAAAGGTATAAAAGGTGACAATGAAGTGAATGAAACTGAAAGAAATCCAGTGGCAAGATCGAAAGTGCGTCTGCTTTGGGAAAACTGGTGGTAATTTTATTGTCCGTTCACAGGAAGTCAGCATCTCCGGTATTTATTATCCATCTCTAATTACCCTTGAACTGAGTGCCTTGCTGAGCCATTGCACAGGAGAATTAAGGCACAACCACATTGCAGTGTGACTGAATGTGCAGGAAGGAACTGCAGATGCTGGTTTACACTGAAGATAGACACAAAAAGCTGGAGTAACTCAGCGGGACAGGCAGCATCTCTGGAGAGAAGGAATGGGTGACGTTTCGGGTCGAGACCCTTCTTCAGACTGAGAGAATCTATGTTTCTCCCCTCTCCACTGACTCTCAGTAAGAAGAAGGGTCTCGACCCCAGACGTCACCCGTTCCTTCTCTCCAGAGATGCTGCCCGTCCCGCTGAGTTACTCCAGCTTTTTGTGTCTACCCTTGTAAATCTTCTCCGCATTCTTTCTGGCGTGCCAACACTTCTCCCCGAACACAGTGACCAAGACTCGACACACACTTACGCTAAGTTTGAATAAAAAGGCCTGGTGAATCTAAAGGGCCTGTCCCGCTTGCCGATTTTTTCGGCAACTGCCCGCACCATTGACTGACGTATCAGGTCACCGGAAAATTCGCGGCGTGACGACGTATCGACGCGCGGCGTTTTTTTCAAGCGTGGCAACATTTTTTTTGTCTCCGCTGGATTTTGAAATGTTCAAAATCTTTTGGCGACACCGGTGTAACGCTGGCAGTCGCCAAAAAAATCGCCAGGTGGGACAGGCCCTTAAACATTCCACAAGTTGGGAAGTGCTGCCTGGCTATATTTATACTGGAGCCATTCTGGATCACTGGAATAATTGCTGTTGTTGAGCCAGTGTTAAAATTTTACGGCATAGTTAAACCCTGTGAGGAAACACAAAAAAAACATCATTATGTTGTGCAGTGACATTATTATTCTGCATCAGGCAACTTGCACATCAGGGGGACATGAAAATTACTGGCAGACACATTACTAACCCCTACCCCTCCAAAACAAACCGAGTCGAAGAGCAGTAAGAGACAGTCTGAAGAAGGGTCTCGACCCGAAACATCACCCATTCCTCCGCTCCATAGATGCTGCCTCACCCGTTGAGTTTCTCCAGCATTTTTGTCTACCTTCGATTGTTCCAGCATCTGCAGTTCCTTCTTAAACAGTAAAGGGCCTGTCCTACAAGCATGCAACTCTAGACTAGAACTAGAAGCGGGGGCCGCGCGGAGATTGGGTGATCCCTGTACAGGGCCGTTCCCACCAGCATGCGCCTGCATGCGGCAAGCGCGACCAAACCTGCATGCAGGGGCCGCGCGGAGGTCGGGTGAGTGGCGCAATGCGGCGCAAAGTGAGGCGAACTTGGAGCGAAGTCTAAGGTAAGTTCGCCAGGACAGAGAGGGACACACAGAGAGGGGCACAGAGGCACACACACACAGAGGGCCACGGAGCCACACACATAGAGGGTCACGGAGGCACCTACAGAGAGGGTCACGGAGGCACGATGTCGGGGCGGTGTGTAATGCGTCGTGGCGACGGCGAGCCGACAAGCCGTTGCCGCGCGGAATATTTGAACATAGTCAGTTTTTCGGAGCCCCGCGCAATGTCGGGACGAACTCCGCACAATTCCGCACGGCTCCGGCAATCGAAGTGGGACCAGCCCCGCGACGCCGGACGGCTCAAGCGACCACGTTAGGTCGCGCTCATCGCATAGAGTTGCATGCTGGTGGGACAGGCCCTTAAGAGACATTAGTTCAGTTCAGTTTATTGTCACGTGTACCAAGGTGCAGTGAAAGGCTTTTGTTGAATGTTAACCAGTCAGCGGAAAGACAACACATGATTACAATCGAGCCATTTACAGTGTACAGATACAGGATAAGGGAATAACATTAAGTCTGATAGTCCGAAGGTCTACAAAGAGGCAGATAGTTTTTCCAGGACTGCTCTCTGGTTGTGGTGGGATAGTTCAGTTGCCTGATAACAGCTGGGAAGAAACTGTCCCTGAATAAAGGTTTGCATTTCTAAAAAAAACACATGCCTTTTCACAGCCCTCAGAAAAGACACAAAGGTGCTGGAGTAACTCAACGGGACAGGCAGCATCTCTGGAGAAAAGGATTCGGGTCGACATCCGTCTTCAGACAGAGAGTCAGGGAGAGGGAAATGAGAGCAACAAGCAAATGTTTGGCAGATGCAGTATAATGTGGATAAATGTGAGGTTATCCACTTTGGTGGCAAAAATAGGAAAACAGACTATTATCTGAATGGTGGCCGATTAGGAAAAGGGGAGATGCAGCGCGACCTGGGTGTCATGGTACACCAGTCATTGAAAGTAGGCATGCAGGTGCAGCAGGCAGTGAAGAAAGCGAATGGTATGTTAGCTTTCATAGCAAAAGGATTTGAGTATAGGAGCAGGGAGGTTCTACTTCAGTTGTATAGGGTCTTGGTGAGACCACACCTGGAGTATTGCGTACAGTTCTGGTCTCCAAATCTGAGGAAGGACATTATTGCCATAGAGGGAGTGCAGAGAAGGTTCACCAGACTGATTCCTGGGATGTCGGGACTGTCTTATGAACAAAGACTGGATAGACTCGGTTTATACTCTCTAGAATTTAGGAGATTGAGAGGGGATCTTATAGAAACTTACAAAATTCTTAAGGGGTTGGACAGGCTAGATGCAGGAAGATTGTTCCCGATGTTGGGGAGGTCCAGGACAAGGCGTCACAGCTTAAGGATAAGGGGGAAATCCTTTAGGACCGAGACGAGAAGGACTTTTTTCACACAGAGAGTGGTGGGTCTCTGGAACTCTCTGCCACAGAGGGTAGTTGAGGCCAGTTCATTGACTATATTTAAGAGGGAGTTAGATGTGGCCCTTGTGGCTAAGGGGATCAGAGGGTATGGAGAGAAGGCAGGTATGGGATACTGAGTTGGATGATCAGCCATGATCATATTGAATGGCGGTGCAGGCTCGAAGGGCCGAATGGCCTACTCCTGCACCTAATTTCTATGTTTCTATGTTTCTATGAGAGATATAGACGATGATGCAGGGAGATATAGAACAAATGAATGAAGGATGTGGGACAATCTCGGAGATTAGGAGGATTCACAGAGGGGGAGCAGCTAGAGAGGATGTTGCAGAACTCTCATCGGCGAGAGAGGGGAGAACTTCTTCATGCATTCATAAGTGTTAGGAGCAGAATTAGGCTATTCGGCCCATCAAGTCTACTCCACCATTCAATCATGGCTGATCTATCTCTCCCTCTCAACCCCCATTCTCCTGCCTTCCCCCCATAACCTCTGACACCTGTACTAATCAAGAATCTATCTATCTCTGCCTTAGAAATATCCATTGACTTGGCCTCCACAGCCTTCTGTGGCACCAGGTACATTGAAATACATTTTTTGCATATCTCAGCAAGACCATCACCGTACATAAACACAATCGCCCGGTTAGTACAGAGTGTTCAGAACAGCCCGCTCAGTCTGTCTGCAAGAGGTGCCATTTTAGGAACCGCTGTAGCTGGCCATGAAAACCCGTTGCAGTCGTCGCCTCCATTCCGGTCGTCCCGCCGACCATCGGCCCTCTCCAGCCCTCGTTCCCCCGGGGGGTGGGGCACCTCCGGCAGCCGACCTTGAGGGTAGGGAAGAGAAGACCCCTCCCCCCCCACCCCCCGGTTCTTTTCTCACCTTTCTCACAGAGAGTGGTGAGTCTGTGGAATTCTCTCCCTCAGAGGGTGGTGGAGGCCGGTTCTCTGGATGCTTTCAAGAGAGAGCTAGATAGGGCTCTTAAAGATAGCAGAGTCAGGGGATATGGGGAGAAGGCAGGAACGGGGTACTGATTGGGGATGATCAGCCATGATCACATTGAATGGCGGTGCTGGCTCGAAGGGACGAATGGCCTACTCCTGCACATATTGTTTATTGTCTTTTGATTTCTCTGACCGGACCCTTTGTCCAGCATCCTCCGCCGTGGCTATCTCCCTCCCTCTCTCCCTCCACCTTCTCCCCGGTTCCCGGTGCATGGGGTGAGCGGGGGCTGGGCTCGCTCGCCTTCCCTCTCCGTGGGAGCCGGTCTCTCCGGTTGTCCTCCTTGCTTTTAGAGTCACAAGTTCACAAGTTACAGGCCATTCGGCCCATCGAGTCCACTCTGCCATTCAATCATGGCTGATCTCTGCCACCAAACCCCATTTTCCTGCCTTCTCCCCATAACCTTTGTCACCCCTTCTAAACAAGAACTTGTCTATCTCTGCCTTAAAAATAGCCACTGACTTGGCCTCCACAGCCCTCTGTGGCAATGAGTTCCACAGATGAACTACCCTCTGACTAAAGAGGTTCCTCCTCACCTCCTTTCTAAAAGAGCGCCCTTTTTATTCTGAGGCTTTGACCTCTAGTCCTAGACTCTCCCACCAGTGGAGACATCTTTTCCACATCCAGAGAGTCAGAGAGTGATACAGCATGGGAACAGGCCCTTTGGCCCCACTTGCCCACACCGGCCAACATGTCCCAGTCTGAAGAAGGGTTTCGGCCCGAAACGTCGCCTATCTCCTTCGCTCCTTAGATGCTGCTGCACCCGCTGAGTTTCTCCAGCCTTTTGTGATGTCCCAGCTACACTAGTCCCACTTGCCCGCGTTTGGTCCATATCCCTCCAAACCTGTCTGATCCATGTATCTGTCTAACTGTTTCTTAAACGTTGGGATAGTCCCAGCCTCAACTACCTCCTCCGGCAGCGCGTTCCATACACCCGCCACCCTCTGTGTGAAAAAGTTACCTCTCAGATTCCTATTAAATCTTTTCCCCTTCACCGTAAACGTACTTCCTCTGGTCCTCGATTCGCCTACTCTGGGCGAGAGACTCTGTGCGTTTCGGTGCCAAAACTTCGGGATACGAGGGTTGAAACACATCGAGCTAAACCATGCTCAAAACAAAATGTTCAACACAATATTTATTTGCTTGGAACTTTGAAGACACTGAATAAATATTTGACTGAGCTAGGTTCCTCATTGGTTCAGTGTGGGAATGCATGGGAAAAAAACTCTATAATTGTAAAGAAATTAAGTTTATTTTCACCAAAGATAGACACAAAAAAGCTGGAGTAACTCAGCGGGTCAGGCAGCATCTCTGGAGAGAAGGAATGGGTGACGTTTTGGGTCGAGACCCTTCTTCAGACCCTAAACTTCTTTTCACCTTTTAATGTTTAAGAAAGATTTGCAGATGCTGGATAAATCAAAGGTAGACAAAATTGCTGGAGAAACTCAGCGGGTGAGGCAGCATCTGTGGAGAGGAGGAATAGGTGACGTTTCGGCTCGAGACGTCCCTGCCCCCCCACACCACCCTCACATCAGTCTGAAGAAGAATTTTGGCCCAAAACGTTGCCTATTTCCTTCCCTCCATAGATGCAGCCTCACCCGCTGAGTTTCTCCAGCATTTCTGTCTACCTTCACCAATTTTGATGTTGGCTTGCAAAGGAACTGCATTGGGACATTTTACAACGTTGTTCTTAGGCCCAGTGTGAAGTGGCTGCTTTGTAATAGTGCTCTCTAATGGGCCTGTCCCACTTGCCGATTTTTTAGGCAACTGCCGGCGACTGTCATAGTCGTAGCAGGTCGCCGAAAAACCGGAGAGAACCTGCGTCATCCTGGGAACAACCAACAACAGCATCTACGTGAGGAGAAGTCAAGCTGCGTTCATTGGCGTCAAACAAGGTTAATTCCCGGGATGGCGGGACTGTCATATGCTGAGAGAATGGATAGGCTGGGCTTGTACACTCTGGAGTTTAGAAGGATGAGAGGCGATCTCATTGGAACATATAAGATTGTTAAGAGTTTGGACACGCTAGAGGCAGGAAACATGTTCCCGATGTTGGAGGAGTCCAGAACCAGTGGCCACAGTTTAAGAATAAGGAGTCAGCCATTTAGAACGGAGATGAGGACACAGTTTTTCTCGCAGAGAGTGGTGAGTCTGTGGAATTCTCTGCCACAGAGGGCGGTGGAGGCCGGTTCTCTAGATACTTTCAAGAGAGAGCTAGATAGGGCTCTTAAAGATAGTGGAGTCAGGGGATATGGGGAGAAGGCAGAGGAACGGGGTACTGATTGGGGATGATCAGCCATGATGACATTGAATGGCAGTATTGGCTCAAAGGGCCAAATGGCCTACTCCTGCACCTATTGTCTATTGTCTATTGTCTATTGTCTATTGTAAACCCACTGTTGCGGAACATTTCTCAACATGTTGGAAATTTAGCGCCGACCAGAAAGACGTTACGGCTTTTTGCACGACTGAGGAGACTACTCCCGGCGAACAAGTGTCGACAAGCTCGTTGCCTGGAGTTGCCTAAAACATCCCCCAAGTTGGACAGGCCCATAAGGAACTAAAAAGCCAGAAGAAAAACTCTCGCTAATACAGTATTCCTTGTCTTCTTCCACTCATTTCCATGTGCTGGCTGCTCAGACAAGACTCATTGGAACCTCTCCCAAAATGCAAGCAGATAATTACTGTGCAAATGTTCCTTCTTTGTATTGACATTGCCAAAACAATAACAGCATCGTTCCTAAAAACAAAATTAAAAAAATATTCACGCCAAATTCCTGATGGGATAGTCGGCAGTTGAAGATAATTGGTAAACAGGCCCTGAGGAGTCTGTGACTGCGCTGAATATCTTTGCTGCTTGGAGTAGAAACATGGAAACATAGACAATAGGTGCAGGTGTAGGCCATTCGGCCCTTCGAGCCTGCACCGCCATTCAATGTGATCATGGCTGATCATCCACAATCAGTATCCTGTTCCTGCCTTCTCCCCATATCCCTTGATTCCGTTAGCCCTAAGAGCTAAATCTAACTCATCCAGTGAATTGGCCTCCACTGCCTACTGTGGCAGCGAATTCCACAGATTCACAGCTCTCTGGGTGAAAAGGTTTTTCCTCATCTGAGTCCTAAATGCCCGACCCCTTATTCTTAAACGGTAGGTTCACAGAGTGGTGGCCATAATAGACTCCGATGTTGCCTCAGGGCTTGGTTCGGCAACAGAAGTGCCCTGGAACAAAGGAGGGTATAGAGAGTGGTGGACAGTGCCCCGGTCCATCATGGGTACTGACCTCCCCAACATCTTCAGAAAGACAGCAGCATCATCATCAAAGAGCAAATCTTTGCTCAGAGCCCCCCCCCCCCTCCCTCCTTCCCCCACACACACATGATTGTGACCATCTGCAAGGACTATTGCAATGTTTAAGAAACATTTAGACAGGTAAAGTCAAAGTATCCTTGCCTTGCCTTGCAGTCATACGTACAATTAAAAACAAAACACACACTAAACACATATTTAACATCCACCACAGTACGTTCACCAGGCACCTCCTCACTGTGGTGGAAGGCAAAAGTCTTAGAGTCTTTGTCTTCTTCCCTCCTTGTTCTCCCTCTGCGCTGAGGTGATCCAGGCCTCCGTTGTTGTCATCCACTAGGCCCGCGGCCGAGCCTCCGAAGTCGGGCCGCCGCCACCGGAACGCCGCCACAGCCCCGAAGCTGCTCCACCGCTGCCGGAACAGGTACATGGATAGGAGAGGTTTAGAGGGGTATAGGACAAATGCAGGCAGGTGGGACTACTGTAGACGGGGCACGTTGGTCAGTGTGGGCAGGTTGGGCCGAAGGGCCTATTTCCACTCTGTATCGCTCTACAACTCTAGGACCAGAGGGCCTCTTTCCGATGATGTTTACTTGAGGAGTAAATATCGGCCGAGACATTGGGGAGAACTCCAGAATTGTGTCATGGGACGATGTTATTCCCATCTGGGAGATCAGGCGGATCCTCAGAAGAAGGTCTCATCTGTCGGAAAAGCTCTTTGGCCAAGTGCCAGTTCCTCACCACAGGCCCCCGAGCTTCGATTTTTGTGCTCAGTTTTCCCAACTGGGACCTGAACTTCCAACTCTGGAAATTGTTCGGGGATGAGTCACATTTAGACAGCAACCCATGATTCTGCTATTGGTTTTATCATTAATGTCTTATTATCATTAATGTTTAGTGTTTTCTGAGTCATTCGTAACTGTCATTGTATGTCATGTTGTTACTTGTGGGCGGAGCACCAAGGCAAATTCCTTGTCTGTGAATACTTGGCCAATAAACTTACTTACTTACTTACTTACTTACTTAACTGCACAGTCTTAATGTTATTTAGTTCAGTTTAGTTTATTGTCACGTGTACCGAGGTACAGTGAAAATCTTTTTTGTTGCGTGCTAACCAGTCAGCGGAAAGACAATACATGATTACAACAAGTTGTCCACAGTGTACAGATACATGATAAAGGGGATAATGTTTTGTGCGAAATAAAGTGCTGTAAAGTCCAATTATAGATAGTCTGGGCGTCTCCAATGAGGTTGATAGTAGTTCAGTACTGTTCTCTAGTTGTGGTAGGACGATTCAGTTGCCTGATAACGGCTGGGAAGAAACCGTCCCTGAATCTGGAGCTGTGCGTTTTCACACTTCTGTACCTTTTGCCTGGTGGGAGAGGGGAGAAGAGGGAGATGAGCCTGGTCCTTGATGATGCTGCTGGCCTTGCCGAGGCAGCGTGAGGTGTAGATGGAGTCAATGGAAGGGAGGTTGGTTTGTGTGATTGTAGTTGTGTGGGTCTCCAATGAGTTCGACAGTGAGCCAGGGCTGCTCTCTAGGTGTTGATAGGATGGTTCAGTTGCCTGATAACAGCTGGGAAGAAACTGTCCCTGTTACACCATACTAATTATAAATTTCATTCCAACGCCAAAATTTACACAAATTAAATTTATATTAATTAACACCTTTCCAAGTTGAGATTGATTCTATCTAAACACAGTGATTCTCTACTGTTCAATACAAGGGCATCTGGACAAGGATTAATCATATACATAACAGCTCTCAGTTAAATCAGGTTGGTTTATACACCAGAGTACAGCAATAATCCATTATTTACTGACTCTACTGCTCAGTATAATGGATTATAACTTATTAAACATTTTCTAACCTTACACATTATAATAACACCCAGTGGCATTTAATTGGCAGTTGAACTTGCTCTCTGCATAATATATAGTTTAGGGCAGAAAACTCACAAAGATCTTTAAAGGCTTGAAACAGTAAATATATTAACACATCACACAGTCCAACACTTGCATTTTAGAAATTCTAATTATTGTGTGATGTTTTTTAAATCTACTCTGATATTCGAGTAAAAGACTACATCTTAATATCTTGTGTAGGAAGGAACTGCAGATAGAAACAATAAGCTGGAGTAACTCAGCGGGACAGGCAGCATCTCTGGAGAAAATAATAGGTGACAGTTCGGGTCGAGACCCTTCTTCAGATCTTAATATCATGATAGGGTGGCACGTTGGTGGCACAGCGGTAGAGTTGCTGCCTCACAGCGCCAGAGACCCGGGTTCGATCCTGTCTACGGGTGCTGTCTGTACGGAGTTTGTACGTTCTCCCCGTGACCATGTGGGTTTTCTCCAGGTGCTCCGGTTTCCTCCCACACTCCAAAGACATGAGGGTTTGTAGGTTACCTGGCTTGGTATAATTGTAAATTGTCCCTGGTGTGTGTAGGATAGTGTTAGTGTACGGGTGGGATCGCTGGGCCGAAGGGCCTGTTTCCATGCAGTACCAATAAAGTACAAAGAATAAAGTCTAAGGTCTAAACGTTAATCTAGTTTAGTTTAGGTTAGAGATACAGCGCAGAAACAGGCTCTTCGGCCCAGCGAGTCCGCGCCGACCAGCGATCCCCGCACACCAACACTATCCTACTCACACCAGGGACAAATCACATTTACACCAAGCCAATTAATCTGCAAAGCTGTATGTCGCCGGAGTGTGGGAGGAAACCGGAGCACCCGGAGAAAACCCACGCATGTCACGGGGAGAACGTACAAACTCGGTACAGACAGCACCCGTGGTCAGGATGGAACCCGGGTCTCTGGCGCTGTGAGGCAGCAACTCTACCGCTGTGCCACCAACGTGCCGCCCAGTTAAACTGTTTGAGAAGATTGGAGTGGGGGTAAAAGTTCAACAGAATATGTTCTATGATCCTCTCTGTAAAAACAGTCGATGATGCCGATGAGATGAGACTAGCAGCTGGAGGGGGGGGGAGAAGATGCGTCAACAATATCCCTGGTTCAATAAGAACAGATCAATGATTATGAGACATCAACTTGATGCTAACCATTTGCAGCATTTTCTGTTTCCCATTGTGTGTTTTTAATTAAAGTATTTGTTTCAGAACCAGATTTCACTGACAAGGGAAGCATTTACATCCCACTCAATATCCACCAAGATGCAGCACAGAACGCCACAGGAGATCCTTCTTCCCTGTGGCTATCACACTGTACAACTCCCCCCCCTTCTGCTGTGGGGTAGACTGAGACTGACTCCCCTGTGTGGAAACCCTATGTTGTTGTAAGGGCAGTAACTCTTTGGTCACAGGGTGTTGAATCTGTGGAGGCCAAGTCAAAGGGTATTTTTAAGGCTAAGATAGAGAGATTCTTGATTAGGATCACCCCTCATCCTCATGCGCTCCAAGGAATAGAGGCCCAGCCTGCTCAACCTCTCCCTATAGCTCAGGCCCTCGAGTCCTGGCAACCTTTACAGCAGAGATAGATAGATACTTGATTAGTATGGGTGTCCGGGGTTATGGGGAGAATGGGGTTAGGAGGGAGAGATAGATCAGCCACGAGTGAATGGCAGAGTAGAACTGATGGGCCGAATGGCCTAATTCCACTCCTATGACCTATGGACGTATGAACTCACTGCTGTGCCATCGTGCTTCTGCACTCCGCTCTCTATAGAGTTCTTTGAGAGCTCGTAAAATACGCTGCAGAAATGTCCTCATTCTTACTTGGATGACTGAGCCATAGAAAGATAACGTCTGAGAACCGCACGCTTTGAGGTTTCTGTCACCGCTGTAACGATAAAATATATACATGCTGCTTGTTACAGAACATCGAGGGTTTTATCTTTGTCTCATCTCCTGGTCTGCGCGCTGTTTTTCTAATTCAGTCCTGCAGATTTCCTGTTGTGCTCTCAATTTCTGTGAAGAGGCAAGAAGCTAAAAGGAAAAGTGACATAACAGGATAAATAACAAGCCTGGGGTACACAAAAGGCTGGAGAAACTCAGCGGGTGCAGCAGCATCTAAGGAGCGAAGGAGATAGGCGATGTTTTGGGTCGAGACCCTTCTTCCTTTCCGTAGGGAAGAGGAGAACTTCTTCTAGGCATACCTTGAGGAGATATCTCAGTGGATTAGACAAAGTGTTAAAGAAGGAACTGCCGATGCTGGAAAATCGAGGGTACACTACAGGCTGGAGAAACTCAGCGGGTGCAGCAGCATCTAAGGAGCGAAGGAGATAGGCGACGTTTCGGGTCAAGACCCTTCTTCCTAAATAACAAGCCTCTCAGCCAGCTGACTATTGTCGAATATAAAAATCTTCTGCCCCCTCAGCTTTTGAATTGAAAGCCATTGATGGAGGTATCAATACTGTCCTTTTTAATCTCCTCTTGGATATTCCATCGCTTTTAATGAAAGAAACAGCACGGAAACAAACGAGTCCACGCCGACCATCGATCACCCGCTCACGTTACTTCTCTATTATCCCACTTTCCCATCCACTCCCTATCCTTTCGGGGGCAATTTACAGAGGGCCGATTAACCGACAGACGCGCACGTCTTTGGGACGTGGGAGGAAACCGGAGCACCCGGAGGACACCCACGCGGTCACAGGGAGAACGTGCAAACTCCGCACAGGCAGCACCTGAGATCAGGATCGAACCAAAGTGTTCCTGATCTACCATCTACCTCACTGGAGATCCTTTGACTATCTTTAATCAAATTTTATTGGACTTTAACTTGCACCAAACATTATTCCCTTTATCCTGTATCTGTACACTGTGGACGACTCGATTGTAATCATGTGTTGTCTTTCCACTGACTGGTTAGCACGCAACAAAAGCTTTTCACTGTTCCTCGATGCACGTGACAATAAACAAAACTAAATGTCTCTGGTGCGGTGAGCCAGCAGTATTTAAGGTCGAATTATCAAAGACTGAAATGGAGAATGCTACTGGGGTTCGTTTGCGCGAATGGATTGTCTAACTGAAATGAAATTTCGTAGACTTAATTCCTAACAGAATGGCTTCATAGAAACGTAGAAAATAGGTGTAGGCGTAGGCCATTCGGCCCTTTGAGCCAGCACCGCCATTCAATATGATCATGGCTGATCATCCAAAATCAGTACCCCGTTCCGGCATTTTCCCCATATCCCTTGATTCCCTTTGCCCTCAGAGCTAAATCTAACTCTCTTTTGAATACATCCAGTGACTTGGCCTCCACAGCTTTCTGTGGCAGTGAATTCTACAAATTCACAATTCTCTGGGTGAAAACGTTTTTCCTCATCTCAGTCCTAAATGGCCGACCCCTTATTCTTAAACTGTGACCCCTGGTTCTGGACTCCCCCAACATTGGGAACATTTTTCCTGCATCTACCCTGTCCAATCCTCTAAGAATTTCATATGTTTCTATAAGATCCCCTCTCATCCTTCTAAATTCCAGTGAATACATGCCCAGTCAACCCATTATTTCATCATACGTCAGTCCCGCCATCCCGGGAATGAACCTGGTGAACCTGCTCTGCACTCAATAGCAAGAATGTCCTTTCTCAAATTCGGAGACCAAAATTGCACACAATACTCCAGGAACGGTCTCAGTAGGACCTCTTTGCTCCTAAACTCAAATCCTATCACAATGAAGGCCAACATGGCATTCGCTTTCTTCACTGCTGTTGTACCTGCATGCTCACTTTCAGTGACTGATGTACAAGCACACCCAGGTCTCGTTGCACCTCCCCTTTTCCTAATCTGACACCATTCAGAGAATAATCGACCTTCCCGTTCTTCCTGTGCTGTTCTGTTGTCTATTCTGGGAGCCAAACGTAGGTCATTGTCTGCGCACCTTCATGAGAGCTCTTGCCTTCAACAAGGGAACCATTGTGTTTATACTTCCTGCAGTTGACTTCCTTATCTTGATCGTGACTGGCACGGTGTGAGGCAAAGCTCTCTTACCTGCATGGCATATCGTGCTTCTATGCAAATCCTACATTATGATTAGGGTTGCCAACTTTCTCATTCCCAAACAAGGTACAAAAGGTCAAAGTACGGGACAAATTCCCGACGGCAATTGGTTGACCGACTGGGCCGTGGCTGGGTGAATGATGAGTCGGCCCGGGTGCTGGACTGCACACAAAGCCCAGCCGGCCGGCCAGCCCGGGCTACGCGCAAAGTCCGGCGCCCCGTCCAACTCATGAGCCCATGATCGGCCATGAGGAGGAGGGGTGGTGGTCTCGGCGGTAAGTGAAGGTCCGAATGTCGGACAGCTGACCGGGCTGCCACGGGCGAGGCGCTGCTGCTGCTGCACTCCATGGGCTGCACTACGTCGGGACGGGTGAGGCGGGGCTGGACATGGCGCTCCGACCCGACAGTCCCCGCGACACGAGTAGTAGCGGTCAAATACGGACAAGGGCGGTCCCGTACGAGACAATTTAGCCCAATATACGGGATGTCCTGGCTAATACGGGACTGTTGGCAACCCTAGTTGCACTATCCGTCCAGTTTATTGTCACATGTGCCAAGGTACAGCAAAAAGTTTTTGTTGCGTGTTATCCAGCCAGCAGAAAGACGATACATGATTACAATCGATCCATCCACTCTGTACTGACACATGATAAGGGAATAACGTTTAGTGCAAGTTAAAGCCAGCAAAGTCTGGTCAATGATAGTCCGAGGGTCACCAATGAGATAGATAGTAGTTCAGGACCGCTCTCTGGTTGTTGATAGGATGGTTCAGTTGCCTGATAACAGCTGGGAAGAAACTGTCCCTGAATCTGGAGGTGGGTGTGCATTTTCACACTTCAGTACCTCTTGCCCGATGGGAGAGGGGAGAAGAGGGAGTGACCAGGGGTGAGACTGGTCCTTGATGATGCTGCTGGTCTTGCCGAGGCAGCGTGAGGTGTAGATGGAGGCGATGGAAGTGAGGTTGGTTCGTGTGACGGTCTGGGCTGCGCCCACAATTTGCTGAAATTTCTTGCGGTCTTGGGTGGGGCTGTTCCCAAACCAAGCTGTGATGCATCCCGATAAAATGCTTCCTATGGAGCATCTGTAGAAGTCGGTGAGAGTTGGAGGGGACGTACCAAACTTGTTAAGCCTTCTTAGGAAGTAGATCATTTTGGCAAGGATTTAAAACCAGAACTGAAATCCCTCCTGTGGTTTAGCTCTGTGATGGAAATTGTGCAACTGATCTGTTGCAATTGAATCTTTCTTTGATAAATTATGCAATTACTCTTCATTATATCTACCCATGTGCCATATCCATCTCACGCAGTACTACAGCAGCAGGGTAGAATAGTGCCAAGCCTAACTACCCTCATTTTGTACATTGCATTGAAAATAAATGAATGAATGAATATGTTTATTGGCCAAGTATTCACATACAAGGAATTTGCCTTGGTGCTCCGCCCGCAAGTGACAACATGACATACAGTGACAGTTAGGAATGACACGTAAAACATCACATTAAATGGTGGTGCTGGCTCGAATGGCCTACTCCTGCACCTATTGTCTATTGTCTATTAAACATTAATAATAAAACATTAATTTGATTTTGAATTTGATTTTCATTTTGATTTGATTTTATTACTTGTCATTTGAACCTCAGAGAGGCTCGAACGAAACTCCGTTTCTACAAGCCATACAAACAGCACAATTCATTAAAAAAAACACACAAACAATTCAATTCACACAAACATCCATCACAGTGAATCTCCTCCTCACGGTGATGGAAGGCAAAGTCTTCTCTCTCCCCCACACCAGTTCTCTCCCGAGGTCGAAGCCCCAGGCGGGCGGTGTTAAGTCCCACGGCCATTTAGGCCGCGCCGAGCGATGTACGGCCCCGCTCCGGGTCGCTCCAACCCCGCGACACGAGCTGGAGAAGCTGTGTTGCGGGAGCTCCGGAGAGCGGTCTCGAACCCGGACCCGCGAGCTCCCGATATCCCGACAGTCCACCGGTCTGCAGCTGGAGCTGGAGCTGGAGCTACGGAGTCGGGCCGCAGCGGCGAGCCACCACCGCCCCCCACGCTCCGAGGCCGGCCAGCCCCACGACGGTAAGTCCGCAGCTCCACAGGCTCAGCGACTGGAGCCCCCAGGTCGTCCCTCCACGGTGCTAGGCCCCAACGACAACGGAGACCCGACAGGGAAAAAGTCGGTTCTCCCGTGCAGGGAAGAGATTTAAAAGATCCCCCCTCCCCCCCACCACCCCCTACATATACACAATTAGAGACAATACAAAAAAAACATGAACAACTACATTTAACTAGACAAAAAATTAAAAAAAGACAGACCGGCTGTAGGGGCCGCTGCAACGTGAGTCGCGCCCGCCCACCGAATTAAATAAAATACCAGTTAATAAAATAAAATAAAAGGTAAATTCAGCTGAAATACTTGTATAAGAAGGAACTGCAGATGCTGGTAAAATCGACGGTGGACAAGAATGCTGGAGAAACTCAGCGGGTGAGGCAGCATCTATGGAGCGAAGGAAATAGGCGACGTTTCGGGTCGAGACCTTTCTTCAGACTCTTGTACTTGTTCCTCACTTGTAGCTATTGGCCATCATATAGTCATGTCCATTACACTACATGTCTGATGAAGGGTCTCGACCCGAAACATCACCCATTCCTTCTCTCCAGCGTTGCTGCCTGTCCCGCTGAGTTACTCCAGCATTTTGTGTCTGTCTTCAGTTTAAACCAGCATATGCAGTTCCTTCCTACACAAGGACATTGGGCTCTTGTTTTTTGCACTAACATTGTTAAGCAATATAATTTCCTTTTGCACAACATAATTGATTGCACTTTCAATTGTTTATTATGTAATCTATGAGTCATGTGTTCACAGGCTGTTAAGCTTCTGCAAGTAAGAATGTCACTGTTCCATTCTAGGTACATCTGACAACGACATTCTTCACTCGCGACTTACATAAGGTTCCACCAACTATGTAATTAGTCTGAAAAAGGGCAGTCGGAGGATTATGAATTTTAAATACGAGTGAGTGAACAACAAGCACAACAGGTTTAACTTTAAATACAATATTAGTTTATATTGGTATAACCTTAGCAAACACAGCCCTTAGTAAACATGACCCCTGGTAAACGTGACCCCTGGTAAACGTGACCCCTGGTAAACGTGACCCCTGGTAAACGTGACCCCTGGTAAACGTGACCCCTGGTAAACGTGACCCTTGGTAAACGTGACCCCTGGTAAACGTGACCCCTGGTAAACGTGACCCCTGGTAAACGTGACCCCTGGTAAACGTGACCCTTGGTAAACGTGACCCTTGGTAAACGTGACCCCTGGTAAACGTGACCCCTGGTAAACATGACCCCTGGTAAACGTGACCCTTGGTAAACGTGACCCCTGGTAAACGTGACCCTTGGTAAACGTGACCCCTGGTAAACGTGACCCCTGGTAAACGTGACCCCTGGTAAACGTGACCCTTGGTAAACGTGACCCCTGGTAAACGTGACCCCTGGTAAACATGACCCCTGGTAAATGTGACCCTTGGTAAACGTGACCCCTGGTAAACGTGACCCCTGGTAAACGTGACCCCTGGTAAACGTGACCCCTGGTAAACGTGACCCTTGGTAAACGTGACCCCTGGTAAACGTGACCCCTGGTAAACATGACCCCTGATAAACGTGACCCTTGGTAAACGTGACCCCTGGTAAACGTGACCCTTGGTAAACGTGACCCTTGGTAAACGTGACCCCTGGTAAACGTGACCCCTGGTAAACGTGACCCTTGGTAAACGTGACCCCTGGTAAACGTGACCCCTGGTAAACGTGACCCCTGGTAAACGTGACCCCTGGTAAACGTGACCCCTGGTAAACATGACCCTGGTAAACATGACCCCTGGTAAACGTGACCCCTGGTAAACGTGACCCCTGGTAAACATGACCCCCTGGTAAACATGACCCCTGGTAAACATGACCCCTGGTAAACGTGACCCCTGGTAAACGTGACCCCTGGTAAACGTGACCCCTGGTAAACATGACCCCCTGGTAAACATGACCCCTGGTAAACGTGACCCATGGTAAACATGACCCTGGTAAACGTGACCCCTGGTAAACGTGACCCCTGGTAAACGTGACCCTGGTAAATGTGACCCCTGGTAAACATGACCCCTGGTAAACGTGACCCCTGGTAAACGTGACCCCTGGTAAACGTGACCCCTGGTAAACGTGACCCCTGGTAAATGTGACCCCTGGTAACCATGACCCGTGGTAAACATGATCCCTGGTAAACGTGACCCCTGGTAAACATGACCCCTGGTAAACATGACCCCTGGTAAACATGACCCCTGGTAACCGTGACCCCTGGTAAACGTGACCCCTGGTAAATGTGACCCCTGGTAAACATGACCTCTGGTAAACATGACCCCTGGTAAACATGACCTCTGGTAAACATGACCCCTGGTAAACATGACCTCTGGTAAACATGACCCCTGGTAAACATGACCTCTGGTAAACATGACCCCTGGTAAACATGACCCCTGGTAAACGTGATCCTTGATAAACACCTTTGTTGATTATAGTAACACATTAGATGGCGGCATGGTGGTGCAGCGGTATAGTTGCGGCCGGGCAGCTCTTGCAGCGCCATGGACCTGGGTTCGACCCCGACTACGGGTGCTGTCTGTGCGGAGTTTGTATGTTCTCCCCATGACCCGCGTCGGTTTTCTCCAAGATCTCCCATTTCCATCTGCACTCCAGAGCCTTGCAGGTCAGTTGGTCGGTATAAGTGTAAATTGTCCCGAGTGTGTGCGTAGGATATTGTCGGTGTGCGGGGATCGCTGGTCGGCGTGGGCTCGGTGGGCTGAAGGGCCAGTTTCTGCACTGTATCACTAAAATAAACCAAACTAGAAGCGACAATGAGGAATGAATCCTGGGATATTTTACATCTTAACAACCAAAAATAACATTCACAGCTGATATTTTGTGCAGCTTTCCTGAAATTTTCCTGGCAGTACTCTTGCTGTGTATCCAGGGAAATCCTTTAAGGACTTTTTGTTTTCAATTGGAAGACTTAACCATTGGCCCGCGTGTATTTTATTCCTGTCTTCCAAAGTCAGCAGTTTAAAGGATCGTGCGCGTATAAAATGTCATGAATTATTCTAACTCAACGTGAAAAAACGATTGTGCAAAGTCACTTCAAACGGCCACAAAGAATTGCTCCTGGGTTCTACTGATTAGCACAACGCAATTGAGCAATTCTGCGTTTGAAACCCCTCGTAGCTCAGATAGGTTTGACACCCCTTTATCTGAAAACAGCAGAGAAAAGCCAAAGTTCTTTCATATAGAATCTACGAGCAAACTGACTGCACATTGAGGAAGACGTTAGTTCTGGACACTGAGCGGGGGGAGCATGTGGTGGTTCAACAAGGAACTGGGCCACAAGCCACAAATAAATCATAGAACCATACAAGATAGAAGGAGCCCGATCAGTCGATTACAAAGGAACTGCTGATGCTGGTTTACAAAGAGAAAAGCCACAAAGTGCTGGAGTAACTCAGCGGGTCAGGCAGCATCTGTGGAGAACATGGATAGGTGACGTTTCACAGAGTGCTGGAGTAACTCAGCGGGTCAGGCAGCATCTGTGGAGAACGTGGATAGGTGACGTTTTTGCATCAGAACCCTTCTCCAGAGAGATTGTACGAGGGGGGAAAAAGCTGGAAGCGAGGTGGGTGGGGGGTTGGGTGGGGGTGACAAAGCCTGGCAAACTTGGGGCGGCACAGCGGTGCAGCGGTCGAGTTGCTAGAGACCGGGTGCTGTCTGTACGGAGTTTGCACGTTCTCCCAGTGATCGCGTGGGTTTTCTCCGGGTGCCCCGGTTTCCTCCCATGTACGGGTTCATAGGTTAATTGGCTTTGGTAAAAATTATAAATTGTGTGTAGGATAGTGCTAGTGTGCGGGGATCGCTGGTAGGTGCGGACTCGGTGGGCCGAAGCGCTTGTTTCCGCGCTGTACCGCTAATGTCTGAACTCTGCAGATCAGGCTGCATCTCTGGATAGCACAGAGGGTGATATTTCAGATCTTACAATCTTCAGACGGATTGTACTAAGGAGGACTGCGTGGGTTTCCTCCGGGTGCTCCAGTTTCCTACCACATCCCAAAGACGTGCAGGTTTGTAGTGAACTGGTCTCTGTAAAAATTGCCCCTAGTGTGTAGGGAGATGATGAGAAGCCTATATTCCCGATATTGGGTGAGTCCAGAACCAGGGGGCACAGCTTAAGAATAAGGGGTAAGCCATTTAGAATGGAGACGAGGAAACACTTTTTCACACAAAGAGTGGTGAGTCTGTGGAATTCTCTGCCTCAGAGGGCGGTGGAGGCCGGTTCTCTGGATACTTTCAAGAGAGAGCTAGATAGGGTTCTTAAAAATAGTGGAGTCAGGGGATATGGGGAGAAGGCAGGAACGGGGTACTGATTGGTGATGATCAGCCATGATCACATTGAATGGCGGTGCTGGCTCGAAGGGCCGAATGGCCTACACCTGCACCTATTGTCTATTGTCTATTGTCTATAACACACAACTAGCGTAAGCGGGTGGGTGATCGCTGTGGACTCAGTGCATCCACGGGCTTGTTTCCACGCTGTATCTCTAAACAGTTTAGTTTAGTCCATTCCCCTTGGCAATATTTCTTTATTATTTATTCAGTTCAGGGATGTGAATGTCATTAACATGATCTGCAATTATTGTCTATCCTGCAATGTATCCAGTAATGGATACCGCTTGTGTATAGTGCGTTCTATTTACACTAATAGTTGCGAGACACAAACGCTATGAATAATGTCAAGCCTCCTTTAAACAGCCCGCAACCTCCTACACTAGTGTTGCACAGTTAAATGCCAACTTACAGTGGCACGGTGGCGCAGCGGTAGAGTTGCTGCCTCACAAGTTCCATCCTGACTACGGTTGCTGTCTGTACGGAGTTTGTACGTTCTCCCTGCGATCGCGTGGGTTTTCTCCGGGTGCTCAGTTTTCCTCCCACACTCCAAAGATCTACAGTTTTGTAAGTCAATTGACTTGTTATAAAATGTAAAACTGTCCCTAGTGGGTGTAGGGCAGTGTTAATGTGCGGGGATCGCTGGTCGGTGCGGACTCGGTGGGCCGAAGGGCCTTTTTCCGCGCTGTACCTCTAAACTAAACTAAACTAAGATACAGGTGATGATATAATTATGACCAGTGACCACATGCGTTTCATTTACATACCTATATTCAAACACATCACACAGTATTTCCCTCTGTAGGAAAATGTTTGTGAACAATTTATATTGTGATAGGCAGCCATGACAATGGGCCCATTATCTGTCTTTCCCAGTTGACCATATTGTAGTTTTTGCATGACTTTGGATTCCATCCACTAATTTGGATATTTGCAACACCTTGAACTGACGCACTGCTGCTACATGACACGAGACCAATTGTGTCGGAAGGAACTGCAGATGCTAGTTTAAATCGAAGGTAGACGCAAACTGCAGGAGTAACTTAGCGGGACAGGCAGCATCTCTGGAGAGAAGGAATGGGTGACGTTTCGGGTCGAGACCCTTCCAAAAAGTCACCCATCCCTTCTCTCCAGAGATGCTGCCTGTCCCGCTGAGTTACTCCTGCATTTAGTGTCCATCTTCGACCCTGGACCAATTGTTGACTGTGTTAATGCCAGGAAAAGATTCATTATTTTCTCATCTTCAGTGTCAACCGGTATATCTGGTGGGGTAGAGTCTAAGGACTAAGGGGGGCAGCTACTAGGTGAGAGGGGCAAAGTTTACAGGAGACAACTATTGAAATGAACCAAGCCAGACTTTATGCGATGTGGGACAGATATACAAATGAACTAATATAGCCTACATGTGTACTGCAGAAAGCACATTAGTTTAGAGATACAGTGCGGAAACAGGCCCTTCGGCCCACCGAGCCTGCGCCAATCACAGATCCCCGCACGCTAACACTATCTTGCACACACTAGAGACAATTTACAAATTTTACCAAAGCCAATTAACCTACACACCTGTACATCTTTGGAGTACGGGAGGAAACAGGAGCACCCAGAGAAAACTCACGCAGGTCACGGGGAGAACGTACAAATTCCATACAGGCAGCACCCGTAGTCAGGATCGAACCCGGGTCTCTGGCGCTGTGAGGCAGCAACTCTACCCCTGCGCTACCGTGCCGCCCCTAGACAGTGTCTTCACAGGGGGCCCACTTCATCAGGGGTCTACTTGATATAGGGGGGCCCACTTCATCAGGGGCCTACTTGATATAGGGGGCCCACTTCATCAGGGGCCTACTTGATATAGGGGCCCACTTCATCAGGGGCCTACTTGATATAGGGGCCCACTTCATCAGGGGCCTACTTGATATAGGGGCCCACTTTATCAGGGGCCCACTTGATATAGGGGGCCCACTTCATCAAGGACCCACTTGCCATCGGGCAAGCTGACACCCTGGTCAGTCCGCCCCTGATCGCGGCATACTTTACACATCCTTCAACTTCCTCCAGATCTCTAAGATTCCATCAATACTCAGATACTCCGAGTAAAAACTTTCATATTTTTTACTTCCTCAGTAAACGAATGAAATTCGGCACGACTCCAACCATTGTGGATGCAGCCCAGTCCGTCACTCAGACCACACTCCCCGCCATAGCTCAGCGCGTGAGGCAGCATCAATGCAGCGAAGGAATAGCTGATGTTTCGGATCGAGACCCCGAAGGAATAGGTGACGTTTCGGGTCGAGACCCTTTCGGGTCTCGACTCGAAACGTCACCTATTCCTTCGCTCCATAGATGCTGCCTCACCCACTGAGTTTGTCCAGCATTTTTGTCTACCTTCGATTTTTCCAGCATCTGCAGTTCCTTCTTAAACACTCCCCACCATTGTAGATGTAGCCCAGTCCATCACACACAGGCCACACTGCCCACCATTGACTCCATCTACATCACACCTCCTCGGGAAAACAGCCAACATAGTCAAGGATAGACACAAAATACTGGAGTAACTCAGTAGTTGGCGGTGCAGCGGCAGAGTTGCTGCCTCACAGCGTCGGAGACCCTGGTTCAATTCCAACTACGGGTGCTGTCTGTACAACGTTTGTATGTTCTCCCCTTGAACTGTGTGGGTTTTCTCCGGGTGCTCCGGTTTCCTCCCACACTCCAAAGACGTGCAGGTTTGTAGGTTAATTGGCTTGGTATAAATTGTAAATTGTCCCCAGTGCGTGTTGGATGGTGCTAGGGTATGTGGTGATCATTGGTCGATGGGCTGAAGGGCCTGTTTCTCTAAAACTAAAACCTCCACTTTAATATTTGCTGTTTCCTTCCTCACCCTGAAATATATTTCCGACAATTTGGTTCATCACAAACGTTTCAGCTGTGCCCACTGGGCCCAGGGTCAGGACATTCTGTGCATGCGTCAAGTAGCATTGGTCTTACTTGGACCATTCAGTCAGAGAAATTAGTTCAAATCCCACAACAGCAACTGTGCAATTTGTATTCAAGCAATTAAGTATATCAGCAATAAAAAGCTAGTTTCAGTTAATGGTGCCCATGGCAATTTTTCGGATTGTCATATTAACCTATCTGGGTAATCTGTCCTTCAGATGAAATGGACACAAAAAGCTGGAGTAACTCGGCGGGACAGGCAGACTGATCAGTCTGAAGAAGGGTCTCGACCCGAAACGTCACCCATTCCTTCTCTCCAGAGACGCTGCCTGTCCCGCTGAGTTACTCCAGCATTTTGTGCCTGTCTTAGGAGTACACACCGAGTGTGTGTTTGAACAGCTCCTTTAGATCACTCCACTGAGCCACTCGACGGTTTGCTTTCATCCTTGCCATTTGACGGTTTAATTTGGCAATACAGTGGCCAGTCTATCTCGGGGTCTGCTGAATGAAGATTGCAACGATGAATATGAGAAAAATACCGCTCGATTGCCAAATGAAACTGTCAACCGAAGCCAGCCCTGCCCAGCAGCCTCACTGGAAGATAAGCACTCAGGCAGCAGATCGCTGCCCATGCCTCCTGCCTCTCTATCTTTTGAGTCAAGAGCATGCAGCTAAGGGCAACCTGCATCGACAGCACACATGGGGTTTTTTACAACTTTATGGAATTAACTGAGAAAAAACTAGATTAAAACAGCAGAATGTAGAAACAAGGAACTGCAGATGCTGGTTTACAAAACAATACACAAGGTACCGGAGTAACTCAGCGGGTCAGGCAGCATCTGTGGAGAACATGGATAGGTGACGTTTCACAGAGTGCTGGAGTAACTCAGCGGGTCAGGCAGCATCTGTGAAGGGAAGGAATGGGTGATGTTTCTGCTCTCGGCCCGAAATGTCGCCCATTCCTTCTCTCCAAAAATAAGGGATTTTTCAAATGGTGCCAATTGTTTAGGGTGCGAATTATCTGATATTATGGCATTCTGGAGAGCAGCCACAAAGTGCTGGATTAACTCAGCGGGTCAGGCAGCATCTGTGAAGAACATGGATAGGTGACGTTTCACAGAGTGCTGGAGTAACTCAGCGGGTCAGGCAGCATCTGTGGAGAACATGGATAGGTGACGTTTCACAGAGTGCTGGAGTAACTCAGCGGGTCAGGCAGCAACTGTGGAGAACATGGATAGGTGACGTTTCTGGGCAGAACCTTCCTGCAGACTGATTGTACCGGGGAAGAAAGCTGGGAGAGAGGTGGGGAGAGTCAAAGTCAGATGAGTGATAGGTGGATACATGGATCTATTTGTATTCTCCAGAGATGCTGCCTGACCTGCTGAGTTATTCCAGCACATTGCATCTTTAAATCGCACACCTCCAGATTCAGGGACAGTTTCTTCCCAGCTGTTATCAGGCAACTGAACCATCCTACCACAACCAGAGAGCGGTCCTGAACTACTATCGACCTCATTGGTGACCCTCAGTCTATCTTTGATCAGATTTTACTGGCTTTACGTAGACACTGTAAATGGCTCGATTGTAATCATGTGTTGTCTTTCTGCTGACTGGTTAGCATGCAACAAAAGCTTTTCACTGTACCTTGGTACACGTGACAATAAGGCCTGGATAGAGTGGATGTGCAGAGGATGTTTCCACTAGTGGGAGAGTCTAGGACCAGAGGTCACAGCCTCAGAATTAAAGGACGTTGCTTTGGGAAGGTGATGAGGAGGAATTTATTTAGCCAGAGGGTGGTGAATCTGTGGGATTCATTGCCACAGAAGGCTGTGTAGGCCAAATCAATGGATATTTTCAAGGCAGAGATTGATAGATTATTGATTAGTAGGGGAGTCAGGGCTTACGGGGAGAAGGCAGGAGAATGGGGTTAGGAGGGAGAGATAGATCAGCCATGATTGAATGGCGGAGTAGACTGGATGGGCCGAATGGCCTAATTCTGCTCCTATCACATAAACTAAACTGAACTGAGATGATGCCTGACCTGCTGAGTTATGCCTACCCATGTTCTTCAGAGATGCTGCCTGACCCACTGAATTAGGCCAGCTCTTTGCATTCTCGAAACAGCAGACCTTTTAAACTGAATGTGTAGCAAGGAACTGCATCTGCCGGTTTACACCAAAGGTAGACACAAGGGTGAAGAAGGGTCTCTCCCCATTCCTTCTCTCCGGAGATGCTGCCTGTCCTGCTGAGTTAAGGGCCTGTTCCACCAGCATCCGACTTGAGCGCGATCAAACTAGAAGCGGGGGCCGCGCGGAGGTCGGGTGATCCCTGTACAGGGCCGTTCCCACCAGCATGCGCCTGCATGCGGCAAGCGCGACCAAACCTGCAGTAGAGGCCGCGCGGAGGTCGGGTGAGTGGCACAACGCGGCGCAAAGTGAGGCGAACTTGGAGAGAAGTCTAAAGGTAAGTTCGCCAGGACAGAGAGGGGCACAGAGGCACACACAGAGAGGGCCACGGAGGCACGACGTCGAGGCGGTGTGTAATTCGTCGAGGCGACTGCGAGCCGACAAGTCGTTGCCGCGCGGAATTTTTGAACATAGTCAGTTTTTCGGAGCCCCGCGCGATGTCGGGACGAACTCCGCACAATTCCGCACGGCTCCGGCGATCGAAGTGGGACCGGCCCCGCGACGCCGGACAGCTCAAGCGACCACGTTAGGTCGCGCTCATCGCATGGAGTTGCATGCTGGTGGGACAGGCCCTTTACTTCAGCATTTTGTGCCGATCCTTTTAAACGGAAACTCGTCTGAAAGCCGTCGCTACGAGCAATGATGGTTAGCACTACCCTCCCCCCTCCCCCCCCCCCCCCAAGTACTCCTGTTCGTAGGTCTCTGAATCCAAGGTATCTGGCAGATCGTCCTGAAACATTTACCATCTGTCGTGGAGAGGCTGGCGAGAGCGATGGAGGATGGTGTGCAGCCTCCTACAAACAAAGAGCTTGTCTCAGCCACGCTTGCTCACACAGCTGTGTGCCTCCGATATTTAAAAGCGGATCATTGACAGGGACTGGCCATTGAAAAGGGCCCCGAGACTCAACATCTCGGGCGAAAAGGAGCTTTCAATAATTGAAGCGTCTGCTTTAAGCAGCGGAGGCCCGTCGTAAAAACCCCACCGTTTTATGGACTCCAAATTTTATGGCCCCATCCCGATTGGAGAAAATTAACAAAGTTTCTAGTTACAATTACAAAAAAAAAGCACCACAAATATCGCAGGGATAAGAGCTATAAATCCCTCTCTTCAGGATCAGAAACCCTGGCACGGTGATTGCTTCAATATGTTGAAGGCAGCTAATTGAATATTAAGGGATTTAAAGGCAGTTACGAGTTTGGCTAGTGGAGGCGTTCTTTCATAAACAGTGATTAATATCCTGCTGCTGCCTTCTTGCTCCTTTGCTTAAAAACACTCCACCCTGTGCCTTGCCGGGCTCCCCTTAACGTACAGGGCAACGCCCCAGTTGGGCTGGGCCGGGCCGAAGGGCCATGCAGAGGGGCGCAGCGGTCAGATCTGGTGCTTCCCCTCAGCTCCGGTGACGCAGATTTGATCCTGGGCTCCGCTGCTCTCTGTGTGGAGTTTGCATGTTCTCCCCACAACTGTGTGGGTTTTACTCCGGGTGCTCTGGCTTTCTCCCATATCCTAAAGGGGCTGATTAAATGGCTAGAACATAGGAGCATAGAACACAGGAACATAGAAAATACAACATAAACATAGAACAAACAACATAGAACATACATGATAGAACATACATGATAGAACATACAACATAGAACATACAACATACAACATAGAACAAACAACATAGAACTTTCAACATAGAACATACAAGATAGAACATACAACATAGAACATACAACATAGAACATACAACATAGACAATACAACATAGAACATACAACATAGAACACACAACATAGAACATACAACATAAAACATACAACATAGAACATGCAAGATAGAGCATACATGATAGAACATACAACATAGGACATACAACATAGAACATACAACATAGAACATACAAGATATAACATACATAGAACATACAACATAGAACTTATGTGATAGAACATAAAACATACAAGATAGAACATACAAGATAGAACATGCATAGAACATACAACATAGAACATACAACATAGAACATACAACATGGGATATAAATAATAGATCAGAACATGGAACAGAACACAGAACATTGAACACATAACATAGAAGAGTACAGTGTGGAAATACTTCCTTGGAAGGCTTGGGAAGTTCTGCATGCCCCCAACAACTCTCACCAACCTCTACACTTGCCTGGTAAAAAGTATTTTATCGGGACGCATCACAGCTTGGGTTTGGGAACAGCTCCGTCCAAGACAGCTAGAAATTGCAGAGAAATGTGGACACACAAACCAACCTCCCTTCCATCGACTCCATCTACACCTCACGCTGCCTCAGCAAGGCCAGCAGCATCATCAAGGACCAGTCCCACCCCGGCCACTCCCTCTTCTCCCCTCTCCCATCGGGCAAGAGGTGCAGAAGTGTGAAAATAAACGCACACCTCCAGATTCAGGGACAGTTTCTTCCCAGCTGTTATTAGACAACTGGACCATCCTCTCACCAACCAGAGAGCGGTCCTGAGCTACTATCCACCTCATTGGAGAGCCTGGAACTATCTGTAATTGGACGTTACTGGACCTGCGTTGAACATTGTTCCCTTATTGTGTATCTGTACACTGTGGACGGCTCAACAGTAATCATGCATCGTCTTTCCGCTGTCTGGTTGGCACTCAATGAGTTTTGGGTGATGTTTGGGGAGGAATGGGTGACGTTTTTCACTGTACCTCGGTACACGTGACAATAAACTAAGCAAAAATAAAACGATAAAACTATACTCTCATGATGAATCCCTCCGTCCATTTATTCTTAAAATGCCCATAAGTCTTTTAATGATTGGCTTAAGTGTAATGAACAGCTGGAGTTTGGGAGCGGTAAATTGGACAGCTGATTTATTTTTGTGCATTTTAGATCCCCATCCAAAATCAAAATTCCTCCTTATAGACGACAGACAATAGGTGTAGGAGCAGGCCATTCAGCCCTTCGAGCCAGCACTGCCATTCAATGGCTGATCATCCCCAATCAGTACCCCGTTCCTGCCTTCTCCCCATATCCCCTGACTCCGCTATCTTCTAGAGCCCTATCTAGCTCTCTCTTGAAAGTATCCAGAGAACCTGCCTCCACCGCCATCTGAGGCAGAGAATTCCACAGGCTCACAACTCTCTGTGAGAAAAAGTGTTTCCTCGTCTCCATTCTAAATGGCTTACCCTTTATTCTTAAACTGTGGCTCATGGTTCTGGACTCCCCCAACATCGGGAACAATTTTCCAGCCTCTAGCGTGCCCAAACGCTTAATAATCTTACATGTTTCAATAAGATATGCATGGTCGAGATGACAAATTAGGGCGTCATTCATAGAGATAGTAAGAAAGCACAACAGAATCTGTGTTTTTGGAGGTCGACACTGTACTCTATAAAATCTAACGAGGCTGAGGTTAAAAAAAAAAGATTAAAAATCTTGCAAATCATAATGTTATGCAAGAAACCGTTATTCTAGCTTGACCACATCGGCAATGAAAATTGAAATATGTTTTGTGTTGCATAACTTACTCAGTTGCTGCAAGAAATTACATAACACGTCCTCATTAAGCAAAACCAACATGGAAGTTGAAGTGGGACTCTTTCAAATGCCGTAAGACCATCTATAGAACATTATTTTGGACCCTTTCTATCTATCTATCTATCAATGGCTTTCGCTCCAACTTGAGGTTGAGTGGTGCCAACTGCTTCAGGATGTCCTGTCACTCTCTTCATTCCCAGCTAGCGTGCTAGCTCTGACCAGAGAGTGACAGGATGTAATATAATCAGTGGCTGAAACCCTGGTGCTGGGTTGGACATCCATCATGACTTAGTTCTCACCCATTGCGCCCTTTGCAACTATCAAAGAACAATGAGTCAATTTTTTTCATTTGGACTTTATTTTGGTTGTTCAGTCCAGTTTGTTGTCACGTGTACTGTTGCGTGCTATCTGGTCAGCAGATAGACAATACACAATTACAATCGAGCCGTCCACAGTGTACAGATACATGATAAGGGAATAACGTTCAGCGCGAGGTAAAGCCAGTAAAGTCCGGTCAAGGATAGTCCGAGGGCCACCAAAGAGGTAGCTAGTAGTTCAGCACTGATCTCTGGTTGTGGAACGATGATTCAGTTGGACTACAAAGATAGTTTTTCTGCTACTATCTATGGACTGGTTACCAAGTATTACTAAATATTACTTGATTATGTTATTGATTACAAATTAATTTGTGTGTTCTTCAGAAGTTTATGTTCATAAGTGATGGGAGCAGAATTAAGCCATTCTGCTACTCCCCTCTCAAACATGGCTGATCTATCTCTCAACCCCATTCTCCTTCCTTCTCCCCGTAACCCCTGACACCCGCACTAATCAAAAATCTGTCAATGTTCACCTTAAAAATATCCATTGACGGGTTCCACAGCTGTCTGTGGCAATGAATTCCACAGATTCACCACCCTCTGACTAAAGACATTCCTCCTTATCTCCTTCCTAAAGGAACGTCCTTTAATTCTGAGGCTGTGCCCTCTGATCCTAGACTCTCCCACTAGTGAAAACATCCTCTCCACATCCACTCTATCCAGGCCTTTCACTATTCAGTAAGTTTCAATTAGGTCTCCCCCACATCCTTCTATACTCCAGCGAGTACAGGCCCAGTGACTTTAAATTCTCACCATATGTTCTTGTGTTGCCTTGTGTTATCAGGCCTTCTGAACAGTCGTAGCACAACCTAGGCTATTGTCCAATTCACCTCTACCCCATTGCGGACATTGGTCTCTCTGTCTCTGGAACTGATGCGCTACAATGCTGAGAACTATATTCTGCACTCTCTATCTCATCTGACTGAGTCTGAAGAGTCTGAAGAAGGGACTCGACCCGAAAGGTCACCAATTCCTTCTCTCCAGAGATGCTGCCAGAACCTGGAGTTACTCCAGCTTTTTGTGTCTCTCTTCTCTGGACCTTCCCCTTTGCTCTGGGCAGGAGAAAGGGGAGGAAGTTTGGTTGGAGAGATAGAGAAATCAGTGATCACAGCATTGGGTTGTAAACTATCCAAGCGGGAATATGGGAATGCTCGACTTCCAGTTAGTGTGTGGCTTCACTCTGGCAATGGAAAGGCCAAGGACAGAAAGGTTGGCATGGGAATGGGAAGAAGGGGAGTTAAAAGGATTAGCTTTCGTGACATCCAGCAGGCATTGATGCATAAACTGCGCTGTGTAGACCTTACACTAGAGATTCAGCTCAGAAACAGACCCTTCGGCCCACCGAGTTCGTGCCGACCAGCGATCTCCCCTTACACTAGCACCATCCTATACACACTAGGGACAATTTGCAATTATACCAAAGCCAATTAACCTACAAACTTGCACATCTTTTGAGTGTGGGAGGAAACCAGAGCACCCGGAGAAAACCCACGCAGGTCACGGGGAGAACGTGCAAACTCCGTACAGACAGCACCCTTAGTCAGGATTGGACCCGGGTCTCTGGCGCTGTGAGGCGGCAACTCTACCGCTGCGCCTCCATGCTGGGTTCTTTCTCTGGGTTAACTTGGAACTTAAATTCATCATGAAACTAAAACTATGGCAGGATTTACTGTCTTAAACCACACACCACAGAATTTTCTAAATTCACACATGGGTCTTCCCCCATGAGACTGAATCTCTTGTAAACCCCTTTTATGTCTAATATAATTCATCTAATTTCTGTTGGAAAGTTTTCAGTAAAATCCTCACATTGCTGTGTCTTCCCAACCAACGCCCACTGACTTCCATTAATTTACTGATGCACACCACAGCTTTAAGCAACCCTCCATGGCCAGAGTGAGTCCCACCGCAAATTGGAGGAGCAGCACTTCATATTTCGCTTGGGTAGTTTACACCCCAGCGGTATGAACATCGACTTCTCCAATTTCAGGTAGTCCCTGCTTCCTCCCTCCTTCTCCTCCCCTTCCCAGCTCTCCCACAGCCCACTGTCTCCGCCTCTTCCTTTCTTCTTCCCTTCCCCCCCCCCACCCCCACATAATTCAGTCTCAACCCGAAACATCACCTATTCCTTCGCTCCATAGACGCTGCCTCACCCGCTGAGTTTCTCCAGCATATTTGTCTAACTTCAATTTTTCCAGCATCTGCAGTTCCTTCTTTAACAGCTTTGAACGCTGTTATTTTCTAGCATGCACGGGTGAGAGATTCACAATTAAACCCCTGAAGATGCTACAAAAAGGTGCTACAAAATATTAACCACGAATATTTGCTGTTTCTGTAAAAAATCGTAACCAAAGTCACTTCTATAATGTGCAGGAAGGAACTGCAGATATTGTTAGACACAAAATGCTGGAGTAACTCAGCGGGTCAGGCAGCATCTCTGGAGAGAAGCATTTGGTGACGTTTTGGATCAAAACCCTTCTTCAGATTATTATTATTTTATAATAATCAGATCATGTTTCATTCCACCGAAAAGATAACCATAGAACTTACACCATAGAACAGTACAGCACAGAAACAGGCCCTTCGGCCCACAATGTCTGTGCTGTGCAGAACATGAGGCCAAGAACAACTCCTATCTGCCAGCACATCATTCATATCTCTCCATTCCCTGCATATCCATCTGCCTACCCATAAGTTTCTTAAACTCTAAATAACACCAATGGTCCACCTTGCCATCCACTAAATGAGGAAGTACCATGTCTCAACATTATCTCCCTCCATCTCCATCTCCCTCCACTGATGCTACCTCACAAATTGAGTTCTTCCAGCGCTTCGATGTCTTTTGCTCAAGATTCCAGCATCTGTGGACTCTTGGTACGCCTGGTACCCGTATCAATCAAGAATCTCTCTATGGTCCACAAAAGGCTGGAGAAACTCAGTGGGTGCAGCAGCATCTAAGGAGCAAAGGAGATAGGCGACGTTTCGGATCGAGACCCTTCTTCAGACTGGTCAGGGATCAGGGAAACGAGAGATATAGACGGTGACGTGGAGAGATAAAGAACAATGAATGAAAGATATGCAAAAAAGTATCGATGATAAAGGAAACAGGCCATTGTAAGCTGTTTGTAGTGTGAAAATGAGAAGCTAGTGCGACTTGGGTGGGGGAGCGATAGAGAGAGAGGGAATGCCAGGGCCAGAGCGCTGAGGGAGAGGTGGGAAGGGGAGGAGACAGCAAGGGTTAGCAGAATTGAGAAAATTCAATGTTTAAGCCCAGAGGATGTATCTATCTATCTCCATCTTAAAAATATCCACTGACTCGGCCACCACAGCCTGCTGTGGCAATGAATTCTACGGACCACCACCTTCTGACTAAATAAATTCCTCCTCATCTTCTCTCTAAAGGTACATCCTTTTATTCTGAGGTTGAGGCCTCTGGTCCGAGACTGTCAATGCATTGCCACAGTGGCCTGCGGAGGCCAAGTCAATGGATATTTCTAAGGTAGAGATTGACAGATTCTTGACTAGTGCGGGTGTCAGGGGTTGTGGGGAGAAGGCAGGAGAATGGGGTTGGGAGGGAGAGATAGATCAGCCATGATTGAATGGTGGAGTAGACTTGATGGGCCGAATGGCCTAATTCTGCTCCTATCACTTATGAATTTATGAACATGAATCGCCCATCCTTATTCTGCAGAGATGCTGCCTGGTCTGCTGGGTTACTCCAGCTCTCTGTGCCTATCGCAGTTTGGAATTTCCCCATCAGTAACCGAGCTGGTTTTGCTGATTCATTGACAATGTGTTTCAGAAGCACTAACTGACAACTGTGGCGCTGGTAGCTGGAGAAACTCAGCGGGTGAGGCAGCATCTATGGAGCGAGGGAATAGGTGACGTTTCGGGTCGAGACCCTTCTTCAGACTCGCTAAATATTGCCTTCTGTGTTACTCCAGCATTTTGTGTCTATCTTCGGTTTAAACCAGTATCTGCAGTTCCTTTCCACGCAATCAGAAAAATAGCTTGGGTTACTGATGGGGAACATCCACCCTGCGATAGACACAGAGTGCTGGAGGAACCCAGTGGACGGAGTCTGAAGAAGGGTCTCGGCCCGAAACGTCACCTATTCCTTCTCTCCATAGACGCTGCCTCGCCCGCTGAGTTTCTCCAGCATTCCCGACAGCAACCTTCGATTTTTCCAGCATCTGCAGTTCTTTCTTAAAACACTGTAGTGCTGGCCCCATTTCCTGAGGGCTTCTTGCTTCCAACACAGGCATCACCACTCAGGTCCTTCCTTCTGAATAGCTGCAACTGCTAACATGTGGGAAAGAACGGAGACGAACAAAGGTTGGCTTGCTTTCCCATTACACTTTGCCCAGGGCGTCCTGAATCTCTTTGCAGTTGCTGAAGAGCTTTTAAGCTGCAAAACAAGAACGTTTACACACAGAAAGCTCCCGCCACTAACAGGAAATAACAACTCAAATAGCAAGTTACTAAGATGGAGCTTACTCACCCCCTGCATAGATGACTGAAGAAGGGTCTCGACCCGAAACGTCATCTATTCCTTCGCCCCATAGATGCTGCCGCACCCGCTGAGTTTCCCCAGCATTTTTGTCTGCCATTGCGTAGATGTCATCTCTCCGGGCCTTATTCACGTTTAATGGAAGTTTAGTTTAGTTCAGTTTAGCGATTCAACGCGGAAGCAGGCTTTTCGGCCCACCGAGTCCGCACCAGCCAGCGATCTCCGCACACTAACACTATCGCACACACACTGGGGACAATTTTACAGTTATACCTCTTTGTAGTGCGGGAGGAAACTGAAGATCTCAGAGAAAACCCACCCAGATCTTGGGGAGAGCGTACAGACTCCGTACGGACAGTACCCGTAGTCAGGATCGAACCTGGGTCTGTGACGCTGTAAGGCAGCAACTCTACCGCTGCCAATTTCCAAAGGGATTTCTTGTCTGAGACAGATGAAGTTGCTCAACACTTTAACTCTCCCTCCCATTCCCACACTGCCCTCTCTGGCCTGGGCCTCCTCCACTGTCAGAGTGAGGCCCAGTGCAAATTGGAGGAACAGCACCTCATATTTCGCTTAGGCAGCTTACACCCCAGTGGTATGAACATTGTCTTCTCTAACTTCAAATAACCCTTGCTTTCCCTCTCTCTCTCCATCCCTCCCCATCCCAGTTCTCCGACTAGTTTCACCGTCCTCCTGATTAAATATTACTGATTGTCTGCCTTGTTGTCACCTTCCCTCAGCCAACAATGAGCCATTCTACATTTAGACAGAATCATAGAGTGATACAGTGTGGAAACAGGCCCTTCGGCCCAACTTGCCTACACCGGCCTACATGTCCCAGCTACACTTGCCAGCATTTAATCCATATCCCTCCAAACCTGTCCTATCCATGTACCTATCTAACTGTCTCTTAAATGTTAGGATAGTCCCAGCCTCAACTACCTCCTCCGGCAGCTCATTCCCTACAACCACCACCCTTTGTGTGAAAACGTTACCCCTTAGATTCCTATTAAATCTTTTCCCCTTCACCTTAAACCTATGTCCTCTGGTCCCCAATTCACATATTCTGGGCAGGAGATTCTGTGCATCTAGCTGGAACTTTGTCCCTTTTGATCAGCGTTTTTCACACCTTACCCTTCCATATCTCGATGTCTCCCTCTCCCCCGACTCTCAGTCTGAAGAAGGGTCTCGGCCCAAAACGTCACCCATTCCTTCTCTCCAGTGATGCAGCCTGTCCCGCTGAGTTACTCCAGCATTCTGTGTCTGTCCACAAGATGAGGTGGGTTTGGAGGCCGTGCAGTTAGGGTGTCGTGACGAGATGGTCACGGTAGTCAAGGTGATGACCCTAATGCTCGGTGATGGCTTCATTATACGGTGGTGTGTTCGTAGCTTCATCATGTAAAGATGGGTAGTGCAGCCTGGGTGGCACGGTGGCGCAGCGGTAGAGTTGCTGCCTCACAGCGCCAGAGACCCGGGTTCGATCCTGACTACGGGTGCTGTCTGTACGGAGTTTGTACGCTCTCCCCGTGACCTGGGTGGGTTTTCTCCGAGATCTTCAGCCTCCTCCCGCACTCCAAAGACGTACAGGTTTGAAGGCTAATTGGCTTGGTATAAATGTATATTGTCCCCAGTGTGTGTAGGATAGTGTTAGTGTGCGGGGATTGCTGGTCGGTGCAGACTCGTAGGGGCTGAATCGCCTGATCCAATAGACAATAGACAATAGGTGCAGGAGTAGGCCATTTGGCCCTTTGAGCCAGCACCACCATTCAATGTGATCATGGCTGATCATCCCCAATCTGTACCCCGTTCCTGCCTTCTCCCCATATCCCCTGACTCCGCTATCTTTAAGAGCCCTATCTAGCTCTCTCTTGAAAGCATCCAGAGAACCTGCCTCCACTGCCCTCTGAGGCAGAGAATTCCACACACTCACCACTCTCTGTGAGAGAAAGTGTTTCCTCGTCTCCGTTCTAAATGGCTTACTCCTTATTCTTAAACTGTGGCCCCTGGTTCTGGACTCCCCCAACATCGGGAACATGAGATCTCCAGTTTCCTCCCGCACTCTACAGACGTATGGGTTTGAAGGCTAATTGGCTTGGTGTAAATGTATATTGTTCCTACTGTGTGTAGGATAGTGCTAGTGTGCGGGGATCGCTGTTCAGTGCGGACTCGGTGGGCCGAAGGGCCTGTTTCCGCGCTGTATCTCTAAACTGAACTAAACTAATTTTCGCTGCAAGACATTGACAAAGAGTCTAGAGTCAAGAGCGTTTTATTGCCATATGCCCTGAAACTGAACAATGACATTCGTACTTGAAACAGCTCAAACGTTCAGGAAGGAACTGCAGATGCTGGTTTAAACCGAAGATAGACACAAAAAGCTGGAGTAACTCAGCGGGACAGGCAGCATCTCTGGAGTGAAGGAATGGGTGACGTTTCAGTCGAGACCCTTTTCCAGATATGTACACATAGTACTCCGTAAACACCATAATAATGCTTTCAGGATAACCCGACAGCAAGCCCAAGCCCGTAGACACATGGATGGGAATAGGTGCCGGAGTAGGCCATTCGGCCCTTCCCACCAGCACCGCCATTCAATATGATCATGGCTGCTCATCCAAAATCAGTACCCCGTTCCTGCCTTCTCCCCATATCTCTTGATTCCGTTAGCCCAAAGAGCTAAATAGAATGGAATAGAATGCCTTTTATTGTCATTCATACAGACAAGGTTTGAACTCTCTGCCAATGCTCACTGCGATTTCTAAAATTGAACATGCATTCATTAACTCAGTTCCCACGTCCACGGACGTGGAAGGGTCTCGACCCAGAACGTCACCTATTCCTTCACTCCATAGATGCTGCCTCACCCGCTGAGTTTCTCCAGCATTTTTGTCTACCTTCGATTTTGCCAGCATCTGCAGTTCTTTCTTAAACACAACGCTGTGTGTCTCCAGCACTTTCTACAGTTATTACACTGGATTCACATCCCTTGTGTAGACTACATCTTAACAGCACTTTGGCACAGCAGTGGAGCAGCTGCCTTGCAGTGCCAGAGACCCGCGTTCGATCCTGGCCTCAGGTGCTGTCTGTATGGAGTCTGTCCCTGCGTGCAGGCATAGAACTTGCTATCAAAACATGGAGGGGACCGGGGGACAGGGGGACATACAATTTTTGGGTGGCCGCGCGCGCATGCGCACACTCACACACACATACACACACACACACACGCGCGCGAGGCTTCGGAGGCTCAATCCAGCGCTAAATGCAGCTCAACTCTGCCTGTCTCGCCGGGTTAACCTACAGCCCTGCCTGGACTGACGGGACACCGGCGCTGCTTCTCCGCGCTGCCCGTATTTCCTGCTCACCTGCGGAACAGGCAGAGAAGAAGGGTCTCGACCCGAAATGTCGCCTATCTCCTTCGCCCCTTAGATGCTGCTGCATCCGCTGTGTTTCTCCAGCTTTTTGTGTAACCCTCCATTCTCCAGCATCTGCAGTTCCTTCTTTAACACTGGGTTTAGCGCTGCTTCTCTGCGCTGGCTGTGGGTCTGGAAACAGGCCCTTCGGCCCACCGTGTCTGTACCGACCCCCGCACGTTAACTAAACTAAACTAAACCTCAAATTAACTAAATTAAACTAAACCTTTCAAGTCCCGGCCTGTCAGCCAACACAAACAACTGTGTCAGTCTGAAGACGTCAGGCCAGGGGTATCGGAGACCACACGTCAAGGGCCAGACCTACACACAAAGCCCATCCACATGTGACCAGACCCCCCGCCTGATCTCCTCGGCCATTAAGATGCAAATCTCTCCGAGGTTTATTTGTTGAAAGATAAAGCAGACCAGAGCAAGTCTTGTCCCCCTGCACCAAAGACTCGCAGGTTCCAGCAGCTTTAACACAGCCATGAAAAAGCACGCTCTATAAAAACGTAATTACGATAATGTTGGCTGATAATGTTCGCCACAGTTAGTGGCTCTCCATCAGGAATACTTCTGCTGCCTCCTCACTTGTATCTTTCATCAGAGTTTATGGGAAAGATTGACTCACTTTGCCCGATCCACTTTTACTCAACACGCCAATATAACATTATTATCTGTGAGGCGAGCGAACCACTGATGCTTTTCACATTCCGACACTGTTTAATGAGCGGTAATAACTGTATCCCCTTCACTATATTTCTGGATGGGATGCACCCTGCTCGTTATTCTGTGGGGGGATTCGCTGGCTAGCTGACTGCCCACTGGAACATTAGCTGGAGAATTGGAAAAGAAGCAATTGGCGAGAAGAGGGGAAGAGATTTAAGGAGACAATCCACTCTGCGTAAAGTACTGGGGAGAACTTCGTCAGAAACGTCGAAGCCACAGAAATCACTTTGGGTGCGCAAGTTTCATGGCACAAATAAACTTTAAGGTTATTTTAAGGCTATTCAGCCCTTAATTTAATTTAGTTTAGTTTAGTTTAGTTCAGAGATACAGCGTGGGACATGGGCCCTTCGTCCCAACTACTTCCCTGCCGCCAAGCAACCCCTCCCCCCGCTCCCACCCACCCCCCTGCATCCTATACACACTAGAGGCAATTTAGCCAACAAATCTGTACGACTTTTTCTCACAGAGAGTTGTGAGTCTGTGGAATTCTCTGCCTCAGAGGGCAGTGGAGGCCGGTTCTCTGGATGCTTTCAAGAGAGAACTAGATAGGGCTCTTAAAGATAGAGGAGTCAGGGGATATTGGGAGAAGGCAGGAACGGGGTACTGATTGGGGATGATCAGCCGTGATCACAATGAATGGCGGTGCTGGCTCGAAGGGCCGAATGGCCTACTCATGCACCTAGTGTCTATTGTCTATTGACTTTGGGATGTGGGAGAAAACCGAAGCACCCAGAGAGAGAAAACCCACGAGGAGAACATGCAAACTCCGTACAGACAGCACCTGTAGTCAGTATTGAAGCCGGGTCCCTGGCCCTGTGAGGCAGCAACTCTACCGCTGCGCCACCGTGACTCCTCTCTTGTATAATTACAGTGTGATGTCCCTGTTCCCGTTCTCAATAACTTTCTTGCTACGCAGATTTATCATGCTAACTGCTGGCTGCACCTGCACAGGAACAAGAAACACTGCTGGAGGAACTCAGTGGGTCAGGCAGCCTCCGTGTGGGGGGGCGGGGAATGGACAGCTGACGTTTCAGATTGATGGAGTGGAGGAGGGGGGAAAAGCTGGGAGAGGAAGCGTGAGGGGGAGGTGTGGAGCAAGAACAGACGTCTGCGAGTGTGGCTTGTGGACAAAAATACCACAATGGACATTAATGGTTCCCAATCTAAAACAATTTAAATAACATGTAACCTTTCAGTTTTGCCCACCAAGATAGATTAGTTGCCATTTATCCACACGTTTTACTACATACTCCATATCTGTGCTCAATAGCTCAATTAATTTAAGTCAATTTGAAGCTGCCATGGTTTCAACTAGTGTCTGAAGAAGGTTCCCAACCCAAGATGTCACATGTCCATTTCACCCCCAGCTGCTTCCTGACGCTCTGAGTTCCTCCAGCACTTTGTGATTTCAAGAAAGAATTAGATTTAGCTCTTAGGGGTAACGGGATCCAGGGATATGGGGAGAAGGCAGGAACGGGGTACTGATTCTGGATGATCAGCCATGATCACAGTGAATGGCGGTGCTGGCTCGAAGGGCCGAATGGCCTACTTAATAGACAATAGACAATAGGTGCAGGAATAGGCCATTAGGCCCTTCGAGCCAGCACCGCCATTCAATGTGATCATGGCTGATCATCCCCATTCAGTACCCCATTCCTGCCTTCTCCCCATATCCCCTTATTCCGCTATTTTTAAGAGCCCTATCTAACTCCCTCTTGAAAGCATCCAGAGAACCTGCCTCCACCGCCCTCTGAGGCAGAGAATTCCACAGACTCACCACTCTCTGTGAGAAAAAGCGTTTCCTCGTCTCATGCACCAATTGTCTATTCTATTGATTTAGAATGACGTGCTCGCACTCCAGGTTCTGAGATGGTTGATGAGACCTTTGTGGGCGAAATCCCACGCAGGTCACGGGTAGAACGTACAAACTCCGCGCAGCCAGCGCCCGTAGTCCGGATCGAACCCGGGTCTCTGGCGCTGTGAGGCAGCAACTCTGCCACTGCACTTTAATCTTTGGTATAAACCTATTGGACTTGTTTTTACATTAAGGTTCAGTATCTCAGTCAGAGAAGGCAGCTTTTTGGGTTAACCCGAATGAGATCTTTCTGCAGTCTAATCGCAGTGTTTTCTCACTCCGATTAAGACGGCCACTTTGTTTGTCAGTTTGGCATCTTTCTCAACCACCTTCCAACCAATAAAGTATATTTGCTGTGAAGTCACGATTATTAAATGGGGAATGTGGTAAGCACATATTATCTAGATGCATCACAGCTTGCAGCTCCGTCCAAGACCACAAGAAATTACAGAGAATTGTGGACGCAGCCCAGACCGTCACACAAACCAACCTCCCTTCCATCGACTCCATCTACACCTCACGCTGCCTCGGCAAGGCCAGCAGCATCATCAAGGACCAGTCTCACCCCGGTCACTCCCTCTCCTCCCCTCTCCCATCGGGCAAGAGGTACAGAAGTGTGAAAACGCACACCTCCAGATTCAGGGACAGTTTCTTCCCAGCTGTTATCAGGCAGCTGAATCATCCTACCACAACCAGAGAGCGGTCCTGAACTACACTCGACCTCATTAGTGATCCTCAGACTCTCTTTGATCAGACGTTGGTGAACACAAAATGCTGGAGTAACACAGCGGGAATTTGGAATGTGGGAGGAAACCAGAGCTCTCGGAGAAAACCCATGCAGTTCACTTTCAGTTTTAGGGTCAGTTTTAGATTATTGTCACGTGTACCGAGGTACAGTGAAAATCTTTTGTTGCGTGCTAACCAGTCAGCGGAAAGACAATACATGATTACAATCGAGCCACTCGCTGTTTGGAGAAACATGATGAAGGGAATAGCATTTAGTGGCAGTAAAGTCCGATTAAATGTGCAGGAAGGAACTGCAGATGCTGGTTTAAATCGAAGATAGATACAAAATGCTGGAGTAACTCAGCGGGACAGGCAGCATCTCTGGAGAGAATGAATGGATGACGTTTCGGTTCGAGACCCTTCTTTCTCAACTTGGCTACATCATCAGGCAGCTCGCTCCGTACAGCCACAACTTACTGAGTGAAAAAGTTGCCCGCCAGGGACCAATTAAATCCTTCCGCTCTTGGGTGGCCAACTTTCTCACTCCCAAATAAAGGACAAAAGGGCAAAATACGGGACAAATTCCGGACGGCAGTTCGTTGACCGACTCGGCCGTGGCTGGGTGAACAATGAGTTGGCCCCGGGTGCTGGACTACTCACAAAGCCCAGCCGGCGGGCCAGCTGAGGAGTTTTGGTCACTCCATCCAAAGTCCGGCGCCCCATCCACCTCACGAACCGATGATCGGGCATGAGGAGGAGAGGCGGTGGAGGTGGTGTTGGCGGTAAGCGAAGGTCTGAAGGTCGGAGAGTTGGCCGGGCTGCCGACCGACCGACGGGGCCACGGGCGAGGCGCTGCTGCTGCTGCTGCTGCACTCCATGGGCTGCACTACGTCGGGATGGGTGAGGCGGGGCCGGACGCGGCGCTCTGACCCGACAGTCCCCGCGACCCGAGTAGTTGCGGTCAAATACGGGACAAGGGTGGTCCAGTATGGGACAAACCACTTTAGCCCAATATACGGGATATCCCGGCTAATATGGGACAGTTGGCAACCCTAGACCCCTCTCACTTTGAATCTCTGTCCTCTGGTCCTTGAATCCCCATCTCTGGTGAAGAGGCTCTGTGCGTTCAACCATTTCTATCTCCCTCACGAGTTAAGGGGCTGTCCCACTGCGACAACCTACTGGCGAGTTTAGAAGAGTTTGAAAAAATGTCATGTTGAAGACCTCCTTCAACTATGTTGAAGACTAGCTTCAACTAACTTGGGAAAATTGGACGCCGAATAATGGAGAATGAAGACGACCTTCTTAGATCTCCTTCGACCTCCCTTCGACTATGATGAAGACTATCTACGACTATCCACGACTACCCTCGATTACCTACGACTAACATGCCGCCCTACTACGACCTAACTCGACTCAACCCACGAGTACAAAAAAATTTGATTTTTTCCATGGCAACCTTTTTTTACTCGCGGGCATTTTTCAGCATGTTGAAAAATACGCCGAGACCTAGCTGAGGCCTCGAGTACGCGGGGACCACTCTTGAGCATGAAGGAGAGTTACAAAGACCTCCTAGGACCTCGTGTCGACCATGCTGAGTGTATGAGTCGAGGGCAAACTCGCCAGAACCCGCGGATTCTGGCCCTTTATACACCTCTGTGATATCACCCCTCCACCTGCTGCACCCCAAGGCATCAACCCCAAGCCTGCCCAACGTCTCCCTGCAGCCCAGGCCCTCGAGTCCTGGCATCTTTCATTACATTTGCTTAATTTGTTTTATGCAGCAAAAGTGCTGAGTAACTTCTGCCGAATTACTAAAACAGATTTGCCTCTGTTGCTATTGACTTTTATCTTTCAGTTTATTTTAAGCAGCGCGGATAATATCATTGTGTTGCACGCTGCAGAACAGGATGTACTGCAGGCAGTTTTTTGTCAATGATTTATGGATTTTCCATAATATTTCAGAGCAGAATTGATTGATATTTTTTGCATTCTCCTTAATCCAGCTTTGGCCTATTTATTGTGACTCAACGTCCAGAAGCTTGTAGATAGACACAGAATGCTGGAGTAACTGGGCAGGTGAAGGAAGCATCTCTGGAGAGAAGGAATGGGTGACGTTTTTCAGCTCAAGACCTGACTGTAGGTTAATTGACCTTCAGGTTAAACCAGCATCTGCAGTTCCTTCCTACACTTTATGACGGAGAGTTAGATTTAGCTCTTGGGGCAAATGGAATCGAGGGATATGGGGAAAAAGCCAGAATGAGGGTACTGATTTTGGATGATCAGCCGTGATCGTATTGAATGGCGGTGCTGGCTCGGGGGGCTGAATGGCCTACTCCTGCACCTATTTTCTATGTTTCTCTGTTTCCATTTTTCTGCGAGTCGTCCCAGGTTTGTGGAAACACAAGGAGACGCAGATGCTGGAATAGCAAGCAAAAATAAAGCCCCTGTTTCTCGAACGCCACCTTTACAAGTATGCGGGCGACATGCTTGACGGGCCGAATGGCCTGATTCTGCTCCAAAACGACACTAAACTAAACAAAACCAAACTAAAACATTGTGCAGGAAGGAACTGCAGATGCTGGTTTACACTGAAGATAGACACAAGATGTTGGAGTAACTCAGCGGGTCACGCAGCATCTCTGGAGAGAAGGAACGAGTGATGCAGAACGGTCTCGACCTGAAACGTCGCCCATTCCTTCTCTCCAGAGATGCTGCCTCACCCGCTGGGTTACTCCAGCTTGTTGCGTCTACCCAAATGCAAGTTCTACCCTACACACTAGGGTGCCAATTAACCTACAGGGCAGCAGAAAATAAGAAGGGTCTCGACCCGAAACGTCGCCTATCTCCTTCGCTCCTTAGATGCTGCTGCACCCGCTGAGTTTCTCCAGCTTTTTGTGTAACCCCAGAAAATATAGTTTAGTTTAGTTTAGTTCAGAGATACAGCATGGAAACAGGCCCTTCGGCCCACCAAGTCCACCCTGGCCATCGATCACCAGTTCACACTAGTTCCATCTTATCCTACTTGTCCTTCTCTCCAGAGATGCTGCCTGTCCCGCTGGGTTACACCAGCGTTTTGTGTCTATCTTCGGTGTAAACCAGCACATTCCCAAAGCAGCGGGGCAGACATTACTTTCCGCAGCAAAGACACAGGCAGCTAACAGCAGAGCCCGTGTCTGAATCAACAGTCTGAACAAGAGGAACATACAGCTGCCATGGTAGTGGCGTGTGGGTTGTTGCCTGGTGACCATTCGCGCCGTCCTGGTGTGTAGCAGCATCGAGCCAGGGGCTGGGCTTTGTTTGGCTCCAGGGGTGGGTTGTCATGTTGGCAGGCTGATTGCACCAAGCTGCTCGGCGGGGAGCTGGGAAAGTAAAGAATAGTGTGCAAGAAGGAACTGCAGATGCTGGTTAAAATCAAAAGTAGACACAAAATGCGCCAATACCTCATTTTTCGGTGAGCTGATACGTCAGTTACCGCTGCCGGCAGTTGCCAGAGAAATCGGCAAGTGGGACGGCCCTTTAGATTCACCAGGCCTTTTCTATTCGAACTAGGCGTAAGCGTGGGTAGAGTCTTGGTCACTGTGTTCGGGGAGAGGTGTTGTCAAGATGGAAAGGGTGCGGAGAAGATTCACGAGGATAGACACAAAATGCTGGAGTAACCAGAGAGAGTACAGAGGACATTTACTAGAATGTTGCCTGGGTTCCAGCAACTAAGTTACAGAGAAAGGTTGAACAAGTTGGGTCTTTATTCTTTGGAGCGCAGAAGGTTAAGGGGGGACTTGATTGAGGTCTTTAAAATGATGAAAGGGATAGACAGAGTTGACGTGGATAAGCTTTTCCCATTGAGGGTAGGGAAGATTCAAACAAGAGGGCATGACATGAGAATTAAGGGACAGAAGTTTAGGGGTAACATGAGGGGGAACTTCTTTACTCAGAGAGTGGTGGCTGTGTGGAATGATCTTCCAGCAGAAGTGGTGGAGGCAGGATCGATTTTAACATTTTAAGTAAAGTGGATAGGTATATGGACGGGAAGGGAATGGAGGGGTATGGTCTGAGTGCAGGTAGATGGGACTAGGGGAAAATAAATGGTCGGCACGGACTGGAAGGGCCGAGAAGGCCTGTTTCCGTGCTGTAATTGTTATGTGGTTATATGATTATATGGTTAACTCAGCGGGTGAGGCGGCATTTCAGGAGAGAAGGAATGGGCTGCCTCGTCCGGGTCTCTGGCGCTGTAAGGCAGCAACTCTACCGCTGCGCCACCGTGCCGTGCCCGCTTGTTGAACTATTTTAATAGCCAAATCCCAATGCTACATCGGGTAATTGTGATAGGTAGGAACTGAGAAAGATGGTTTAAAAAACGCAGATAGGCACAAAATACTGGGGCAACTCAGCGGGACAGGCAGCATCTCTGGATAGAAGGAATGGGCGACGTTTTGGGTCGAGACACTTCTTCAGACTGGGTAATTGTCATAGTCTTCTCTCAGAGCAAAGCAGTAACATTTTCTCAGTGTTTAAGAAGGAACTGCAGATGCTGGAAAATCGAAGGTAGGCAAAAGTGCTGGAGAAACTCAGCGGGTGCAGCAGCATCTATGGAGCGAAGGAAATAGGCAACGTTTCGGGCCGAAACCCTGAAGGGTTTCGGCCCGAAACGTTACCTATTTCCTTCCTGAAGGGTTTCGTCCCGAAACGTTGCCTATTTCCTTCGCTCCATAGATGCTGCTGCACCCGCTGAGTTTCTCCAGCACTTTTGTCTACAAGTAACATTTTCTCACTTTGACTGTCGAGGTGCTGTCCAGAGTACATTTCTTGCTGCCTCATTTTTTAACTTGTGATTCCACATCTAAAATAGTGGCCAGCGACACAAAAACAATCCTTCACGCTCCCCGCTGAAATAAGTCCCAACTGACTTTCTGGCTCCCGACCCATTCCTGATGCCTGGGAACCAAGTGTAAACCGACAAAGGCGGCCAAGGAGATGCCTGGGGGAATCTGTGCCATCAGAGCTGCCTGTGAACGTCCAAAGACCCAGAAGAATGCTCACATGCGCAGGGCGGCACGGTGGCGCAGCGGTAGAGTTGCTGCCTCACAGCGCCAGAGACCCGGGTTCGAACCCGGCTAAGGGTGCTGTCTGCATGGAGTTTGTACATTCTCCCCGTGGCCTGCGTGGGATTTCCTCCGAGATCTTCGGTTTCCTCCCACACTCCACAGACGTACAGGTTTGTAGGTCAACTGGCTTGGCATAAATGTAAATTGTCCCCAGAGTGTGTGTAGGATAATGTAATAAGGGCGTGTCGCACTTGACGAATTTTTCGTTGACATCATTGACTGACGTATCAGGTCACTGAAAAAGACGCGCGTGATGCAGCAGTGACGCAGCGATGATGCGACGTGATGTGGCGTGATGCGGCGTGATGCGGCGTGATGTGGCGTGATGTGGCGTGATGTGGCGTGATGTGGCATGATGTGGCGTGATGTGGCATGATGTGGCGTGATGTGGCATGATGTGGCGTGATGCGGCGTGATGTGGCGGTGACGCAGCGATGATGCGGCGTGATGCGTCGTGATGTGGCGTGATGTGGCGTGACGCGGCGTGATGCGGCGTGATGTGGCGTGACGCGGCGTGATGCGGCGTGATGTGGCGTGACGCGGCGTGATGTGGCGTGATGCGGCGTGATGTGGCGTGACGCGGCGTGATGTGGCGTGATGTGGCATGACGCGGCGTGACGCGGCGTGATGCGGCGTGATGTGGCGTGACACGGCGTGACGCGGCGTGATGTGGCGTGACGCGGCGTGATGTGGCGTGACGCGCAGTGTTTTTTCAAGTGTCGCAACATTTTTTTTGTCGCCGCTCGATTTTCAGTCGCTGAAAAAATCCGCCAAGTGGGACAGGCCCTTTAACACTGTCCTACACACACTGGCGACAATTTACAATTTTCACCAAAGCCAGTAAACCTACAAACCTGCACATCTTTGGAGTGTGGGAGGAAACCGGAGCATCCGGAGCAAACCGACGCAGGTCACGGGGAGAACGTACAAACTCCGTACCGACAGCGCCCGTAGTCAGGATCGAACCCGGGTCTCTGGCGCTGTGAGGCGGCAACTCTTTCGGCGACCCTTATAAGTCAATCAATGACGCCGGCAGTTGCCGAAAAAATCGCCAAGTGGGACAGGCCCTTTAGTGTGCGGGGATCGATGTTCGACGAGGACTCACCGGGCCAAAGGGCCCGTTTCTGCGCTGTATCTCAAATCTAAACTAAACTAAAATTAATTTCTATTGCAGCTCAGCCATTCGGCCCTTCGAGCCAGCACCGCCATTCAATGTGATCATGGCTGATCATCCCCAATCAGTACCCCGTTCCAGCCTTCTCCCCACATCCCCTGACTCCACTATCTGTAAGAGCCCTATCTAACCCTCTCTTGAAAGTATCCAGAGAACCGGACTCCACTGCCCTCTGAGGCAGAGAATTCCACAGACTCACCACTCTCTGTGAGAAAAAGTGTTTCCTCGTCTCTGTTCTAAATGGCTTACTCCTTATTCTTAAGCTGTGGCCCCTGGTTCTTGCCTCCCCCAGCATCGGGAACATATTTCCTGCCTCTGACATGTCCAAATTCTTAATAATCTTATATGTTTCAATAAGATCCCCTCTCATCCTTCTAAACTCCAGGATGTACAAGCCCAGCCGCTCCATTCTCTCAGCATATGACAATAAATTACCTTTGAACCTTTAACAATGGAAAATATTCCTGTATTTTCTGTAAACACAGAAAGAAGGAAATAGTGTTGTGATCATTATTTATGTTGGAATCTGCCAACACAAGGTGTGTTTGGACTGAACACATCAGCAAAGTGAGCTGTGTAGGAAGGAACTGCAGATGCTGGTTTACACCGAAGTTAGGCCCAAAATGCTGGATTAACTCAGCGAGACAGGCAGCATCTCCGGATAGGAGGGGTAGGTGATGCTTCCGGTCCAGACCCTTCTTCAGACTGAGAGTCAGGGGAGAGGGGGACATAGAGATATGGAAGAGTAAAGTGTGAAGTCGAAAGATCAAGGGAGAAGAAGTTCAAGAAAAATGCTGAATGGTTCAATGTTGGCTGAGCGGAAGGTGACAACGAGGTGAACAAACAGTAAAATTAATCAGGAGGACGGTGGAACTAATCGGAGAACTAGCGTGGGGGAGGGATGGAGAGAGAGGGAAAGCAAGGGTTACTTGAAGTTAGAGAAGTCAATGTTTGTACCGCTGGGGTGTAAGCTGCCCAAGCGAAATATGAGGTGCTGTTCCTCCACTTTGCGCTGGGCCTCACTCTGACAGTGGAGGAGGCCCAGGACAGAGAGGTCAGTGTGGGAATGGGAGGGAGGGGGAGTTAAAGTGTTTAGTCCAAACTCTAAAGCCATGATCAATACAACATGTTGTACTTTGGTTTGTCAAACCAGGGCAGGTCAGACACAATAAATGGTGGAGCTCGGAGGAATGTTGTTCACCAGATGAACCTACATTGATTCAGAGAGGCGACACAGACTTTCACAAGTTCTCGGGACCGTCATCTGCTGAGAGAATGGAGCGGCTGGGCTTGTACACTCTGGAGTTTAGAAGGATGAGACGGGATCTTATTGAAACATATCAGATTATTAAGGGTTTGGACACGCCAGAGGCAGGAAACGCGTTCACGATGTTGGGGGAGACCAGAACCAGGGGCCACAGTTTAAGATTACGAGGTAAGCCATTTAGAACGGAGAAGAGGAAACATTTTTTCACACAGAGAGTGGTGAGTCTGTGGAATTCTCTGCCTCAGAGGGTGGTGGAGGCAGGTTCTCTGGATATTTTCAAGAGGGAGTTAGATAGAGTTCTTGAAGATAGCAGAGTCAAGGAATATGGGGAGAAGGAAGGAATGGGGGTACTGATTGGGGATGACCAGCCATGATCACATTGAATGGCAGTGTTGGCTCGAAGGGCCAAATGGCCTACTCCTGCACCTATTGTTTATTTGGACTTGAATTATCCATTAATGGGTGGCACAGTGGTGCAGCGGGTAGTGCATCCAAAACATCACCCATCCTTTTTCACGGGGAGAACGTACAAACTCCGTACAGACAGCACCCGTAGTCAGGATCGAACCCGGGTCTCTGGCGCCGTAAGGCAGCAACTCTACCGCTGCGCCACCGTGCCGCACCAATCTAAATCACCAGCGTGGCCTTATAATGATGCGACATTTACTTGCAACAATTCCTCGTGCTGCAGTGGAAAGGAATAATTGAATAATCGCATTAGAAATGTAACCGGGGAAATATTACTTATCATTACTATAATAACTGCAATATTATTACCCGCTGGCTGGAATAGTATTCCATTACACATTGGTTGCATTGCAATGAGTTTGTTATTTATTTATAAGTATTTAATAGCTCTGTAGCCACTTAGAATAAAGCATGTTCCACTTAAGTAAGTCTGAAGAAGGGTCTCGACCCGAAACGTCACCCATTCCTTCTCTCCAGAGATGCTGCCTGTCCCGCTGAGTTACTCCAGCTTTTTGTGAATATCTTCTATTTAACTAAACTGCTGGAAATTTTAGCCAACTATGTGTCGCTTTCCCAAAGGCTTCCTTTGCAAAGTTTGGATGTATCTGAATCAAATATATTTACATTCCCTGAGTTTGATTCCAAATCTCACGAGCTTAAATGAATGCGCAAAGTGCTGAAAACTGTGTCCATTTTTCAGTGCCGGAAGGAACTGCAGACGCTGGTTTAAACCGAAGATGGACACAAAAAGCTGGAGTAACTCAGCGGGACAGGCAGCATCTCTGGAGAGAAGGAATGGGTGACGTTTCGGGTCAAGGCCCTTCTTCAGGTCGACCCAAAACGTCGCCCAAAAAATCAGTGGAGAGAGAGACACAGAGATACTGTCAGTCTGAAGAAGGGTCTCGACCCGAAACGTCACCTATTCCTTCCCTCCAGAGATGCTGCCTGTTACTTCAGCATGTGGTGTCTACCTTGGAGAGACACCAAACGCTTCCTACACTTTTCCAGCTGCGAGACCCTTCCTCAGACAGAACCTGTTTTCCAGGGTGGAAATATCAATGACTGGGAGCTCAGCTTCAAGGTGAGAGGGCAAAGTTGAAAGGTTATGTGTGGGGCAGTATTGTCTGTACACAGAGGGTTTGAGGTGTACCTAAACTTGCTTTAGGTGGTGGAGCCAGATGAGATAGTGGCGTTTAAGAGGCTTTTAGATAGGCAGATGTATACGCAGGGAATGGAGGGATACGGATCACGTGCAGGCCGAGGGGATTAGTTTAACCTGGCTTCATGTTCGGGACAGACATTGTGGGCCGAAGGGCCTGTTCCTTTGCTGCACGGTTCTATGATTGTGTTGGATGATTCTTGCGCATTTTGTCCTGATTTTCAGAAACATAAACCATCAGGAACGTCAGCCATTCCATTTGTCCTTATTTCACTTTCAAATTGGTCCCCAGTGCGTAGGAAAGAGCTAGTGTGCGGGGATCGCTGGTCAGCACGGACCCAGTGGGCCGAAGGGCCTGTTTCTGCGCTGCATCTCTAAACTAAATTAAAAACTGATCACTGATGTCGGGACATAGCAGGCAACTGAGGTCAATTGTGGCCGGCCCTGATTGGTCCTGGTCTTTTCTCACCCCCACCCCACACCCTATTTTCAGTCTGACGGAGGGTCCCGACCCCAAACCTCACCCACCCTTTGTCTCCAGAGATGCTGCCTGACCCGCTGAGATACTCCAGCATTTTGTGTCCACCATAGATCTGTCTTTAATGTCGGGAGAAGTTTGGGAACGTTTAATTTACCACATTTATACGGAGGGTAGACGAGATTAGTTTATAAGATCATAAGGACATAAGGAATAGGAGCAGAATTAGGCCATTCGGCCCATCGAGTCTACTCCGCCATTTAATCATGGCTGATCTATCTCTCCCTCCTAACCCCATTCTCCTGCCTTCTCCCCGCAACCTCTGACACCCGTACTAATCAATATCTTGGCATGATGCCCAGCATGGATATTGTGGGCCGAAGGGCCTGCTCCAGCGCTGGACAGATCTATGGCAGACACAAAATGCTGGAGCGACTCAGCAGGTGAGGTAGCGTCTCCGGAGAGAAGGAATGGCCGGCGTTTGGGGTCGAGACCCTTCTTCAGACTGATGTGATCTTTACTGATGGATGTTCGATATAATTCGTGATTCACAGCTGGACTTGCAGTTGACACTAGACAAGCAGAGACTTATCTACTGATCTGTTAGGCTGCTCCAAGATGTTATATTTAACGTCGACCTTTTTGTTAGCTTGCTAATCTCCCAGGTGCTTACATGGCATTTTGCTTCACGAGAAGGTGCAAAGCATTCGCTGCCAGACGGGAAGAAGGAAAGAGCTGATATTTGGACACTGGATTGGTGATGAGTGGTTTCAGTGGAGTGATTCCGGCAAGGCGGGAATTTTCTCAGCGAGTGGAATTTTAAGGAAGTTGAGAGCTCAGTTTAGACTTCAAAAGATTGCAATAGATGGGCACAAAAAGCTGGAGTAACTCAGCGGGACAGGCAGCATCTCTGGGGAGAAGGAATGGGCGACGTTTCTGGTCGAGACCCTTCTTCGGACTGAGAGTCGGGGGAGAGGGAAACGAGAGATATAGACGGTGATGTAGAGAGAGATATGGATACGTACATAGAAAATAGGTGCAGGATGAGGCCATTCGGCTCTTCAAGCCAGCACATATAGAACAAATGAATGAAAGATATGCAAAAATGTAACGATGTTAAAGGAAACAGGCCATTGGCAGCTGGTTGTTGAGTGAAAATGAGAAGCTGGTGCGACTTAGGTCGGGGAGGGATGGAGATAGAGGGAATGCCGGGGCTACCTGAAGTTAGAGAAATCAATATTCCTACCGCTGGGTTGTAAGCTGCACAATCGGGGCCAGAGGACAACGGTTCAAGGTGAAGGGGAAAAGATTTAATCGGAATCTGAGGGGTAACTTTTTCACACACTGGGTGCTGGGTGTATGGAACGCGCTGCCAGAGGAGGTAGTTGGGGCAGGGACTATCCCATCGTTTAACAAACAGACAGGTACATGGATAGGACAGGTTTGGAGGGATATGGACCAAGCGCAGGCAGGTGGGACCAGTGTAGATGGGACATGCTGGCCAGGGTGGGCAAGTTGGGTCGAAGGGCCTGTTTCCACACTGTATCACTCTATGACTCTATAGAACATAGACAAGTCCTTCATAACATATTGCCAAGCTAAGCTAACCTCACAGTCTTTCATTGAATACTTTGATAGAATCACCTCAACCTTCTGAAGCGTAACAGAGTGATCTTCTAACCCACAACATCTGCTCTTACTAACAAATGCAGGAAGAAGCATTGTTAAAATAAAAAGAATGATTTAAAAGATCATTATTATGACGTAATCGACAATGTTTTATTATTAATATTTCATGCTTTTTGTGTCATTCCTAATTGTCACTGTATGTCATGTTGTCACTTGTGGGTGGAGCACCAAGGCAAATTCCTTGTATGTGAATACTTGGCCAATAAACGTATTCATTCATTCATTCATTCGTAAATACTTTAATCCCTTCATTTCCAATAATGTGCTGTGACACGCTCTCCATTATTCACTTTTAATTCTTTCAAATTGCTGCCAGTTTCTTTCTTTCTAGCAAACCACCAGCTAACAATGTACCATTCTATATTTTCTTATCATCGTCTGCTTGGATCTCTCGATTTCACACCTCACCCGTCCATACCTCTCGTTTCCCTCTCCCCTGACTCTCAGTCTGAAGAAGGGTCTCGACCCGAAACGTCGCCCATTCCTTGTCCCCAGAGATGCTGCCTGTCCCGCTGAGTTACTCCAGCATTCTGTGTCCGTCTTCGATAATGTCGGTGTGGAAGGCGCATCAATAAATCTTCATTTTAGCGGGTGACTGACGGAGAGGTCCACCTTGAAATAAGTCCTTTTCAAAGAGTCAATGGCAAAAATCATAATCCCCATCATATAAAAAAACAGATTGTCTAAGTCGTCAGGTTGGAATGAAAGCCTTTTCTTCGCTGTCCTTTTAGTGAAGCCATGAAGAGTCACATGTCACGCTGGTTGATGACTTGTGCCTTTGTTGGGCAGTGGAGTATTTAACTCGCACACAATGGGATGTGTCAGACAGACATGCCTCGCTGTTCACTCTCGCTACTTTATCCTGGTCTCCAGAGATCACAGCCTCCTTTTTGAGTCCCCCAACTCAAGTTTCCAGTCGATCAAAGGGGTTCAAAGGACACAAAAGAAAACCAGTTTGAAGAACCACCTCTTGCCCCGAGAGCATCCAACTGACCAGGGCTGCAACATGAGAGGGGCTTTCAAGAGAGAGCTAGATAGGGCTCCTAAAAATAGCGGAGTCAGAGGATATGGGGAGAAGGCAGGAACGGGGTACTGATTGGGGATGATCAGCCATGATCACATTGAATGGCGGTGCTGGCTCGAAGGGCCGAATGGCCTACTCCTGCACCTATTGTCTATTGTCTATTGTCTAAAATGCTGGAGTAACTCAGCTGGTCAGGCAGCATCTCTGGATAGAAGGAATGGGTAACGTTTCGGGTCTGAAGAAGGGTCCCGATAGAGAAATATCAGCTAACAATGTATCAGTCCACATTTTCCCATCATCATCTGCTTTGATCTGTCGTTTTCACACCTTACCCTTCCATATCTCTAGTTTCCCTTTCCCCCGACACTAACATTATCCTACACACACTAGGGAACATTTTACACTTACACCAAGCTAATTAGCCTACAAACCTGGACGTCTTTGGAGTGTGGGAGAAAACCAAAGATCTCGGAGAAAACCCACGCAGGTCACGGGGAGAACGTACACACTCCGTACAGGCAGCACCCGTGGTCGGGATCGAACCCAGGTCTCTGACGCTGCGAGGCAGCAACTCTACCGCTGCACCACCATGCTATACTGTTATATAGAAACAAGGAACTGCAGATGCAAAGATAGACACAAAGTGCTGGAATAACTCAGCGGGTCAGGTAACATCGCTGGAGAAAAGGGATGGGTGATAAATTCGGGTCGGGACCCTCCATCAGACCGAACGACCCGAAACGTCACCCATCGTTTTTCTCCGGAGATGCTGCCTGACCCGTTGAGTTACTCCAGCACCTTGTGTCTATACTGTTCCATGTTACATGTTGTACCTCCTCCTGAGAAGTGCTTTGCCTCTTATTAACTATCTAAATGTAGAGGAAAAAATGTAAATATTCTACTCTGTAAACGCCCAGCGCTTTTGACTTACTGTAGCTAGTTAAACAATTCAAATGTATGTTTTGCTGCAGACATTATTGGCAGAACGAAATGGTTTTCTTGCCTCTGGCTGTTCCATTTGAGTTTAAGTGTAGTCCCAGCAGACCCTTACAGGGCTATCTTGACACCTGCCAAAATAGCACACAATGTCCTAACAGCCTTATAATAAGTAACTGAAAGAGTGTAAATGAAATTCATGTTCCTTCCTTTGTGCAAAATGTACTTTTCCTGATGTCAGTCTCTATTATGTCATTTAGCCCATAACAGTTTTCTAAAGTCACTTTCTTAAAGCCCTGCCCCACGGTACGAGTTCATTCCAAGAGCTCTCCCGAGTTTGCCGTGATTCGAACTCGGAGATTTACGGTAATGGCCGCTCGGCGGTACTCGGGGCTCTCGTGGACATCTTTCAACATGTTGAAAAATCTCCACGAGTCTTCCCGTGCTTACCTGCCGTTAGCGTTACGAGCCGCTAAGAGACGTCCCCGAGCTCCGACGTACCCGCTACGTTCATTCTCCGTGCTTACCACGAGTTAAACTCGGGACAGCTCTTGGAATGAACTCGTATAGTGGGACAGGGCTTTTAGAAGAATTCTATTCATGGTTGGTTTAATTTAGTAGAATCTTAGAGATACAGCGTGGAAACAGGCCCTTCAGTCCACCGAGTCCATGCCGACCTCTTCACATTCTGGATCTATCTTATCTCATTTTATCATCCATTCCCTATGCACTTGGGGCAACTTTATTACAGAGGTCAACTGACCTACAAACCCGTAGTGTGCGGGCAGGAACTGCAGATGCTGGTTTTTATGCTGAAGAAAGACACAAAATGCTGGAGTAGCTCAGCGGGTCAGGCAGCATCTCTGGAGAAAGAGGGTAAAGTGACGTTTCGGGTCAAGATGCTTCAGAAGGAACTGCAGATGCTGGAAAATCAAAGGTAGACAAAAGTGCTGGAGAAACTCGGCGGGGTGCAGCAGCATCTATGGAGCGAAGGAAATAGGCAACGTTTCGGGCCGAAACCCAAAGGGTTTCGGCCCAAAACGTTGCCTATTTCCTACGCTCCATAGATGCTGCTGCACCCGCTGAGTTTCGGGTCAAGATCCTCCTTCAGATTGAAAGTAGAGGTGGGAGCGTGGGGGGAGGGGGATAAACTAGAGGTGAGAACAAATCAGGGCTGGCGACAGATGACCTCAGGAAGAATGGAGCCCACAAAGGTCCATTGTTGGCTGGGGAAGGTGTGATAACAAGGCTGCAAACAGTGGTACTGGCAGGCCGACTAGGTTGGGGGAGGAGGGGCGGGAGGGATGGGGGAGAGAATGCAGGAGTGACTAACCTGCAAACCCGCACGTCTTTGGGATGTGGGAGGAAACCAGAGCACCCAGAGGAAACCCACCTGGTCACAGGGAGAACACGCAAACTCCACACAGACACCACCTGAGGTCAGGATGGAAACTGGGACTCTGGCGCTGTTAGACAATAGCTCTACCAGTTGATGGCTGTGGCCAATATCAACTGGTAGAGCTTGGGTTGTTAGCATTTTATCCTGAAGTTCTTTAAACTATCGACCTGTTGCCCCATGTGTTGTAATGCCTCCTTTATCAGGCTCACAGACATCTCACTGGTCTGAGTTGACCCAAGAAATAGTTTGCCAGACCCATGTCGTTTGCCCATACCCTAAACTTTGCATCAATGCGCAGCGGTAGAGTTGCTGCCTCACAGCGCCAGAGACCGGGGTTCGGTCCTGACTGTGGCCGCTGTCTGTACGGAGTTTGTACGTTCTCCCCGTCACCTGTGTGGGTTTTCTCCGAAATCTTCGGTTTCCTCCCACGCTCTAAAGACGTGCAGGTTTGTTGGTATAAATGTAAAAATTGTCCTTGGTGTATAATCTGTATAACATTAGTACCTCCACCAATGTAAAGCACTTTGGCCAACGAGAGTAGTTTTTTAAATGTGCTATAGAAATAAAAGTGACCTGTCCTGCCCATGACTTGGTGTGTGTAGGGTAGTGCTAATCTGTAAAGGGCCTGTTTCATGTTGTATCACTAAGTCCAGAGTCTAAAGTCAATCAGGCTAACCCTGAATATAAAGTCTGGCCTCTCTGCAAACTGGAGGTGACGATATGCATCGTAACACAGTACTGGAGTGTTCTAGACAATAGACAATAGGTGCAGGAGTAGGCCATTCGGCCCTTCGAGCCAGCACTGCCATTCACTTTGATCATGGCTGATCATCCCCAATCAGTACCCCGTTCCTGCCTTCTCCCCATATCCCCTGACTCCGCTATCTTCAAGAGCCCTATCTAGCTCTCTCTTGAAAGTATCCAGAGAACCGGCCTCCACCGCCCTCTGAGGCAGAGAATTCCACAGACTCACCACTCTCTGTGTGAAAAAGTGTTTCCTCATCTCCGTTCTAAATGGCTTACCCCTTATTCTTAAACTGTGGCCCCTAGTTCTGGACTCCCCCAACATCGGGAACATGTTTCCTGCCTCTAGCGTGTCCAAACCCTCAATAATCTTATATGTTTCAATGAGATGCCCTCTCATCCTTCTAAATTCCAGAGTGTACAAGCCCAGCCGCTCCATTCTCTCAGCGTATGACAGTCCAGCCATCCCGGGAATTAACCTGGTGAACCTACGCTGCACTCCCTCAATAGCAAGAATGTTCTGCTATGGTACATTAGTTGGTTTGTGGGGCTGAGACTCAGGAGGTTATTGGGTGGTATCCTCCAGAGACTTAATCCAATGTCATGGCCAGGTGTAGGAAGGAACTGCAGACCGCTGGTTTAAATCGAAGGTAGACACAAAATGCTGGAGTAAATCAGCGGGTCAGGCAGCATCTCTGGAGAGAAGGAATGGGTGATGTTTTGGGTCGAGACGATGGGACTCCAGCTGGGTTACTCCTGCATTTAGTGTCCACCTTCATGGTCAAGTGGTCTACTGAAGGAGGGTCGGTGACTCTTACATACATGCACGTATACAAACTCGGAGTAAGTGAAGGCCATGTTGTCTCCTTGTGTCTGCTCACCAGTTAAGAAGGTGATGTCCGTTCTGATTACAATCTCATCTCCGCATTCCCATCTACTCCAGTAAACCATCCCTCTCGTGCTTTACCAACTATCCAGCCACTGCCCCTTCAAGCAGAGAGTTCCAAAGAGGAGGGAAAAGACATGTCTGTCAGAAGCTCCATCCAAGACCACAAGAAAAGCATTGTCTACTCCGCCATTCAATCATGCCTGATCTACCTCTCCCTCCTAACCCCACTCTCCTGCCTTCTCCCCATAACCCCTGACACCCGTACTAGTCAAGAATCTATCTATCTCCACTTCAAAAAAATATCTGTTGCCTTGTCCTCCACAGCTGTCTGTGGCAAAGAATTCCACAGATTCACCACCCTCTGACTAAAGAAATTCCTCCTCATCCCCTTTCTAAAGGTACGTCCTTTTATTCTGAGGCTGTGCCCTCTGATCCTAGACTCTCCCACTAGTGGAAACATCCTCTCCACATCCACTCTATCCAGGTCTTTCACTATTCAGTACGCTTCAATGAGGTCCTCCCTCAAACTTTCTAAACTCCAGCGAGTACGGGCCCAGTACTCATCATATGTTGACCCACACATTCCTGGGATCGTTCTCATAAACCTCCTCTGGACCCTCTCCAACGCCAGCATATCCTTCCTCAGATACGGGGCCCAAAACTGCTCGCAATACTCCAAATGAGGTTTTGACCAGTGCCTTCTAGAGCCTCAGCATTACATTCCCGTTTTCACATGTCTGTTGTGTCCAACCTTTCCCAGTCCAATAACCCATCCAGCCCAGATACAGGAGCAGTAGACGTTCCAATGTGTGTACATCGTTCCTTAAGTGAGGGGAGGGGAGGGGACTGTTGTGCACATAATACTCCAGATCTCGTTGTGTAGCTGAAACCCAGCCTTCCTCCGTTCTTTCAATTCCTCAAGTCAACATCAAAAATATTTTGCTAACTTCCCTCACAACTTCCTCTTCGAGAAGGAGCTTCAGTTGGGGATCACTGGCCGGAAACATTCATAGTTTCTATGCTGCCTGTCATTATTTTTTATTTTAGTTCAGACGTCCAACACTTGTACATCTCTGTTTTTGTTTAATTTAGAGATGCAGCGCAGAAACAGGCCCTTCGGCCCACCGAGTCCGCACTGACCAGCGATCCCCGCACACTAACACCACCCTACACACACTAGGGACAATTTACATTTACACCAAGCCGATTAACCTACAAACCTGCACGTCTTTGGAGTGTGGGAGGAAACCGAAGATCTCGGAGAAAATCCACGCAGGTCACGGGGAGAGCGTACAAACTTCGTACAGACAGCGCCTGTAAACATAGAAACATAGAAATTAGGTGCAGGAGTAGGCCATTCGGCCCTTCGAGCCTGCACCGCCATTCAATATGATCATGGCTGATCATCCAACTCAGTATCCCGTACCTGCCTTCTCTCCATACCCTCTGATCCCCTTAGCCACAAGGGCCACATCTAACTCCCTCTTAAATATAGCCAATGAACTGGCCTCAACTACCTTCTGTGGCAGAGAATTCCAGAGACCCACCACTCTCTGTGTGAAAAAATTCCTTCTCATCTCGGTCCTAAAGGATTTCCCCCTTATCCTTAAGCTGTGACCCCTTGTCCTGGACCTCCCCAACATCGGGAACAATCTTCCTACATCTAGCCTGTCCAACCCCTTAACAATCTTGTAAGTTTCTATAAGATCCCCTCTCAATCTCCTAAATTCTAGAGAGTATAAACCGATTCTATGCAGTCTTTGTTCATAAGACAGTCTTGACATCCCAGGAATCAGCCTGGTGAACCTTCGCTGCACTCCCTCTATGGCAATAATGTCCTTCCTCAGATTTGGAGACCAGAACTGTACGCAATACTCCAGGTGTGGCCTCACCAAGACCCTATACAACTGAAGTAGAACCTCCCTGCTCCTATACTCAAATCCTTTTGCTATGAAATCTAACATACCATTCGCTTTCTTCACTGCCTGTAGTCGGGATCGAACCCGGGTCTCCGGTGCTGCAAGCGCTGCAAGGCAGCGATGCTAACCGCTGCGCCAACACGGTTCTCGGTTTGTTTAATGTTTCTCCGGCTGAAGTTTCCCCGAAGACAGGCACGAAATGTTGGATCAGCTCAGCAGGTCAGGTCTGGAGAAGGGTCTCGACCCGAAACGTCGCCCATTCCTTCTATCCAGAGATGCTGCCTGTCCCGCTGAGTTACTCCAGCATTTTGTGTCTATCCTCGGTTTAAACCAACATCTGCAGTTCCTTCCTACACATTGGTAGCTGCGGGCTAGGTGGGAATGAGTTAGAGACATCACTAACCGGTCTGCGGAAGGTCAGTACATGATTACAATCGAGCCATCCACAGTGTACAGGTTAGTTCAACTTGGCATCATGTTCGGCACAGAGATTGCGGGCTGAAGGGTCTGTTCCTGTGCTGTACTGTTCTATGTTCTATGCTCCGTCATCTAACACAGTAAACCTGCTATTAGATCCCGCCAATCACACTTATAAGCTATCTTCTAGCAGGTGCTGAGATGCAGCCCAAGATGATTTGCTGATGGGATATCTCACGTTATTGTCAATTTTAGTTCCGATTCCAATGTTGTTGGAATTTATTACTGCATAAATTATAAAATGAGCGTCGGGGAAAGCAATTAATTTGTTGCAAATTAGCATAGGGCTCCTTTTTCCTGTAGATATCACCTGCATAAAAACGAGACAATTTACATTTATATCGAGCCATCATTTCTACACGCACGCCAAACTGCTTGCAGCTTCAGGATTGCTTTTGAAATGCAATCACGATTTGTTATTAGGCAAAGTGCTCGATTTCTCTAAGATCTTCAGAAACAATGCTCGCAAGATAGCTTTGGTGACAGATAGCCTCCAAAACTGACATATAACTAATGATGCTGATTTGTCCCGCAAACTGACAGGAAAGATTGGCCAAGAGTCTCCAGAGAATTAAACGGGCACATTTGAGATTTTTCATGACGAATCTTTATGATGCTCCAGCCTCAACTCAGCTTGCAAAACCAAGCGATAAAAGACGCAGAGACAGAGGAGCAGGTTTACAGCGATCTCAAAAATCAGAAATGAAAACAAAAGCTTTTGAAATTCCAAAGGGGATTTCTTAGTTAGAAGGAACTGCAGAGGCAGGTTTAGACCGAAGATAGACACAAAGTGCTGGAGTAACTCAGCGGGACAGGCAGCATCTCTGGAGAGAGGAATGGGTGACGTTTCGGTCCGAGACCCTTCCACAGAACTTTCCCACTTCCCTTCCTTGCAGTAACCTCACCCCCAGTTTGGGGAAGGGTCTCGACCCGAAACGTCACCCATTCCTTCTCTCCAGTGATGCTGCCTGTCCCGGTGAGTTACTCCAGCTTTTTGTGTCTACCTTCGGGATTTCTTAGTAAACACCAAATAACTTTTTGGGCGGCACGGTGGCGCAGCGGTAGAGTTGCTGCCTCACAGCGCCAGAGGCCCGGGTTCCATCCTGACTGCAGGTGCTGTCTGTACGGAGTTTGCACGTTCTCCCCATGACCCGCGTGGGTTTTCCCCGGGTGCTCCGGTTTCCTTCACAATCCAAAGGAGGACAGGTTTGTCAGTTAATTGGCTTTGGTACAGATTATATCCCTGGTGTATGTAGAATCGTGTCAGCGTTCGGGGATCGCTGGTCGGCACGGACTCGGTGGGGCGAAGGGCCTGTTTCTGCGCTGTATCTCTAAACTAAACTAAACTTTAAAAAAAGGTATTATGCAAACATTATGCAGGTGCTGGTTTGTTAAAACAAGACACAAAGTGCTGGAGTAACTCAGCGGGTCAGGCAGCATCTCTGGAGAACATGTATAGGTGACTTTTCGGGTCGGGACCCTTGTGCCTCGGTGGGACCTTGGAGAGGCAGCAGGTTGGTGATTGGTGTGGGTTATGTCAGGGTGGAACCCCCTGGAACTTGGGGAACATGTGTGAAACCCCCTGGACTTGAGGACTGGGGGAGGACGAGCTCGATTATGACATAATGTGATTAAAGAGTTTCTGGGCAGTTCAACCAATGACTCACCTGGTGATTCCCCCCACCCACCAGGCAGGCAAAGTCCCCTTTAATCCCCCTGGCACAACCTGGTTATCACAGCAGGAAAAGTGAGCATGGGCTCCTTATCTGCAGCAAGGGATTAGCACAGCGCAAAGGCCAGACCTGCTGGTTCCAATGTTCACCCTTTATACTGTGCGGATAATGCAGCTTCTCTCTCCCTTTCTCTCCCTCTCTCCCTCTCTCCCTCTCTTTTCATTCTTTCTGTCTTTCTCTCTCTCTCTCTCCTACCCTTGTTCCCTCTCTTCCCCTTCTCTCTCTCTCACCCTCCCTTTCTCCCCACTTTTTCCCTTTCCTCTCTTTTCTCTCCCTCTCTCTCTCCCTTTTCACTCTCTCTCTCTCTCTCCCCCCCCCCCTCTCTCTCTCTCCCCCTCTCTCTCTCTCCTCTCTCTCTCTCTCTCTCTCTCTCCCCCCCCCCCTCTCTTTCTCTCTCTCTCTCTCTTACTTTCCATTCTCCCTCTCCCCCTCTTGATACACGAGTCAAATAAGGGGAACTAAAAACAGGAAACATGCCCTATCGTAACATCCAGAGGAAAGATTAGTATTATTCTGCAGAGCAAGTGGGCAAAGGAACAGTTACAGAGCAACTAAACTTGTTTAGGATTGGAGAGGTGGGGCGATGAAGATTTGTTTTTGTGGTGGAGTAATCGCGAGCGTTCCGTCTCTGAGTCTCGGCACGCCGCATCCCAGCTCCGCCATTCCCTTACTCAGAGATATCCCACTTTACAGCAGCACGCGTCCAGGCCTCTATTTACTGCCTGATCAATCTGTTTTCAGTTGTTTAAGAAAGAACTGCAGATGCTGGAAAAATGCAGCATCAGGTAGACAAAAATGCTGGAGAAACTCAGCGGGTGAGGCAGCATCTATGGAGCGAAGGAAAAGGTGACGTTTCGGGTCGAGACCCTTCGTCAGAATCTATTTTCAGTTCTCAGGATTCTATGCCATTTAGTCTTTCCATTTTGGGAAAACGGTTCTGTCTGTTCACCCTATATATTCCTCTCATCATTTTATATAATTCTATCTGGCCCTCCAGAGAAACCAACTCAACTTGCCCCAAGCTCTTCTTGTAGCCAATAGAAATGTAGAAACGTAGACAATAGGTGCAGGAGTGGGCCATTCAACCCTTCGAGCCAGCACCGTCATTCAATGTGATCGCGGCTGATCGTCCAAAATCAGTACCCCGTTCCTGCTTTTTCCCCATATCCCTTAATTCTGTTAGCCCTAAGAGCTAAATCGAACTCTCTCTAGAAAATACTAATATCCCTATTCCAGGAGATACAAGTAACTGCAGATGCCGGTTTACTGAAAAAAAAAGATACATAGTGCTGGAGTGACTTAGTGGGTCAGGTAGCATCTCTTGAGAACATGGTTAGGTGACATTTTGGGTTCAGACCCATCTTCAGACTGATTCTGTTGAGGGAGGGGGGGGGGGGGAGAGGGGAGAAAGCTGGAAGAGAGGTGGGGGTTAACCTACACACACCCCTCTATTTCTCTCCTCCCCCCCCCCCTTCCCTGTGCAATGCCTGGACACATTTCTACAATCCTGCAAACCTGCAATTTCTCCGGTCTCTTTTGTTTATTTTGCATGGGTAGAGGCCCTTCGGCCCACCGAGCCCATGCTGACAACTGACCACCCGTTCACGCTAGTTTTATGTTACCCCACTTTCTCATCCACTCCCTAAACATCAGGGGTCAATTTACAGAGGGCCAATTAACCTACAAACCCGCTCGCCCTTTGGAGTGTGGGAGGAAACCTGAGCTCCTGGAGGAAACCAGGGCCTGTCCCACTCGGCGATTTTTTTGGCGACTGTCGTGGTGTGTCCCGGCGTGACGCGGCGAGCAGCAACTCTACCGCTGCGTCACCGTGCTGCTCTGCAATAAAAAGGCCAAACATTCTCTTTGTTTCATAAATATCAGCGTTCACCCTCCAGTGTTTTGCTCGGTGCTTGAATTGAAAAGGCATGTTTCCACAGTGGGCGCAGGAAGTCACACTAAATGCATGTTGCACCTATTATATTGGAGCTGTGTGCAGTCATTAGCTAGCTGTTTCTTGTTCAAGGGCATTCCAGCAGAGCTGAATGAAACCTGCACTGTTGCTACACTTCCCTATTCAGTGAAACCTGAGACTACAGCGAAACCACTGAGGTGTGGGTAGGGTTTTAGACGTTTACGAAGGAATTACTAACTGCATCTAACATTCACCTGTACATGCAATCATTGTGTATCAAAAATAAGAAGAACAAGGAAATAATGCACAAAATGCTGGAGTCACGCAGTGGGTCGGGCAGCATCGCTGGAGAAAAGGGATAGGTGACATTTTTGGTCACAGAGTCATCGAGCGATACAATGTGTAAACAGGCCCTTCGGCCCAAATTGGCCACACCTAGGGTTGCAACTGTCCCGTATTAGCCGGGACATCCCGTATATTGGGCTAAATTGGTTTGTCCCGTACGGGACCGCCCCTGTCCCGTATTTGACCGCTACTACTCGGGTTGAGGGGACTGTCGGGTTGGAGCGCCGCGTCCGGCCCCGCCTCACCCGTCCCGACGTAGTGCAGCCCATGGAGTGCAGTAGCAGCAGCAGCAGCAGCAGCGCCTCGCCCGTGGCCCCGTCGGGCGTCAGCCCAGCCAGCTGCCCAACCTTCGGACCTTCGCTTACCGCCAACACCACCACCCCTCCTTCTCACGGCCGATTGTCAGTTCATGAGTTGGACGGGGCGCCGGACTTTGCGAGCGACGTCGCGCGGCCCGGGCCAAAACTCCTCAGCTGGCCGGCCGGCTGGGCTTTGTGCGCAGTCCAGCACCCGGGGCCAACTCATCATTCACCCAGCCACGGCCGAGTCGGTCAACAGATTGCCGTCGGGAATTTGTCCCGTATTTTCTCCTTTTGTCCCTTATTTTGGAGTGAGAAAATTCGCAACCCTACCCACACCGGCCAACATGTCCCAGCTACACTAGTCCCACCTGCCTGCGTTTGATCCTTAGCCCTCCAAACCTGTCCTATCCATGTACCTGTCAAACTATTTCTTAAACGTTGGGATAGTCCCAGCCAGAACTACCTCCTCTGGCCACTTGTCCATACACCCACCACTGTTTTTGTGAAATCGTTACCCCTCAGATTCCTATTAAGTCTTTCCCCCTTCACCTTAAACCTATTTCCTCTGGTCCTCAATTCCCCCACTCTGGGCAAGAGACTCTGTACATTTACCCGATCTATTCCTCTCATGATCTTATACACCTCTATAAGATCTCCCCTCATCCTCCTGAGCTCCAGGGAATAGAGTCCCAGCCTACTCAACCTCTCCCTGTAGCTCAGACCCACTCGTCCTGGCAAGTTGAGCCAGCGGAGACAGCTCCGACTTGTTCTGCACCTTTCATATCTCTAGCTTCCGTCTCCCCTGACTCTCCGTCTGAGGAAGGAGACAGACCTGAAACGCCACCTATTCCTTTTCTCCGGAGATGCTGCCTGACCCGCTGAGTTGCTCCAGCATTTTGTGTCTATTTTTGGTGTAAACCAGCGTCTGCAGTTCCTTCCTACACTGTGTGTAGCAGTGGCCATGCTGGCGGGTCTGCTGACTTCACAGTCTCAGTTACAAAGTGCCGGAGTAACTCCACAGGTCCGGAAGCAGACCAGCGATCACCCCGACACTAGCAATATCACACACACTAGAGGCAATTTGGTCATTTTACAATTTTACCAAAGCTAATTAACCTACAAACCTGTACGTCTTTGGAGTGTGGGAGGAACCCAGAACGCCTGGAGAAAACCCACGTGGTCACGGGCAAAACATACAAACTGAACGTTCAGGCAGCACACGTAGTCAGTTTTGAACCCGGGTCTCCGGCGCTGTGAGGCAGCAACTCTACCCGCTGCGCCACCGTGCCGGCCCAACTGATTTTACTTTGAAGATAGACAATAGACAATAGGTGCAGGAGTAGGCCATTCGGCCCTTCGAGCCAGCACCACCATTCAATGTGATCATGGCTGATCATCCCCAATCAGTACCCCGTTCCTGCCTTCTCCCCATATCCCCTGACTCCGCTATCTTTAACAGCCCTATCTAGCTCTCTCTTGAAAGCATCCAGAGAACCTGCCTCCACCGCCCTCTGAGGCAGAGAATTCCACAGACTCACCACTCTCTGTGAGAAAAAGTGTTTCCTCGTCTCCGTTCCAAATGACTTACTCCCTATTCATAAACTGTGGCCCCTGGTTCTGGACCCCCAACATCGGGAACATGTTGGAAACATCGGGAGACATGTTGGACACAAAATGCTGGAGTAACTCAGCGGGACAGGCAGCATCTCTGGAGAGGAGGATTGGGTGACGTTTCGGGTCGAGGTCCTTCTTCAGACTGAGCGTCGGGGGCGAGGGAGCCGAGAGATATAGACGATGATATGTAGAGAGGTGTGTAGAACAAATAAAATAAATATATGCAAGGATTTGTTTTTCATTGATCTACCTAGATTTCCAGCTTTCTGGAGTATTTTGCCTTTGTTTAGATTGTTGGTCAACTGTGCTGGAGTTTATAGAAAGATTCACCTGTGGATATTGCTTTAAAGTTGCTGCAGATGTTGGTGGTGTGCAGACACAGTGGAACTGTGTTGTTATACATAGAGTTTGCTCAGTTGGTGAGCCTTCAGTAATACCACAGTAATGGCATTAGTAAGCAGGTTAATCCCTTCTTCTGACCATCTTATCCAACAGTGAGGAATAGAATTTAGTTTAGTTTAGGGATACAGCGTGGAAACAGGCCCTTCGGCCCACCGAGTCCGTGCCGACCAGCGATCCCCGCACACTAACACTATCCTACACACACTAGGGACAATTTACAATTTTACCAAGCCAATCATCCTGCAAACCTCTATGTCTTTGGAGTGTGAGAGGGAACCGGAGCAAACACACGTGATCATGGGGAGAACGTACAAACTCCGGACAGACGGCATTCCTAGTCGGGAACTTCTTCTTCTTCCGTGTGGCGTGCACAGCCTACAGTTGTTGAACAACTTGTTCTATTTGATCTTCCGTTTGTGCACGTCGGGTTGATTGCATTAGTCGAAACGGGGCGGACCACGTGAAGGTTGCAATCTCCCACCCCTAGTCGGGATCGAACCTGGACCTCTGGCAGCAACTCTACCGCTGCGCCACCGCGCTGTCCTCCAGCATCAAGGGCGTGTCCCACGTAGGTGATTTTTTAGGCGACTGCCGGCAACTAGGCTGTCACCACACGGTCGCCGGGGTGACGCCTGTATGGTCGTGAGTCGTCTCCTCAGTCGCCCAAAGAGTCGAAGCGTCTTTCTGGTCACCGCTGGATTTTGAAATGTTCAAAACTTTTCAGCGACAGTCGGCGACGTTGGGCTTGTCTTCTCCTGCGGTAGGTGCTGGCGTACGTTATCGGTAGTTGTTGCCAGGATGACGTGGGTTGTCGCTAGTGCTGACGTTGGTGAATTCCATTGACGTCGTCTCCAGCAGTCACCTAAAAATATCGCCTTAAGTGGGACGGGTCCGTTAGTCCAGTGGCCGGTTTTGCGGCGACCCGCTACGACTATGATAGACGCCGGCAGTCGCCTGAAAAAATCGCCAAGTGGGACAAGCCCTTTATTCCACCGATGCAAGATGAAGCTCTATATTGTACAAGTGAGCATAGACTTCCAACTGTGAGAAGAGATTTGTTCTAATTTTAGAAACAAAATCATTTCATGAAAATCAAAAAACTATTCTCAGGTGAAGCAGAGCTACATGTAGTTATCCCCATGAAGCTATTATTCTGCAATTACTGCAGATCAAATTCAAATTAATAATTAAAATGTTGAAATCTTCACTAATAATAAGTTAATTATTCACTTTTGGACCATTTTTCATCGTTTTAAATTAGTCCGATAGACTTTACAAAGAATCTCTATGTTGTTCAGTCATTTTGGTTGAAGACACAAAAGTCAAGACAAGTCACTTTTATTTCTATAGCACATTTAAAAAACAACTCTCGTTGGCCAAAGTGCTTTACATTGGTGGAGGTACTAACGTTATACAAGAGTGGTTCATAGATTAAATACAAACATTACTACATACATATAGCCCTCGCTCAGAGGACGTCAAGAAAGGCTTGGGAGTAGAGACGAGTTTTTAGTCTCGACTTAAAGGAGTCGATGGAGGGGGCAGTTCTGATGGGAAGAGGGATGCTGTTCCACAGTGTACAAGATCATGAGAGGAATAGATCGGTAGACACAGATTGTCTGTTGACCAACTCAGCAGGACAGGCAGCATCTCTGGAGAGAAGGAATGGGCGATGTTTCGGGTCGAGACCCTTCTTGACTCTTGAAGGGTTTTGAAGGATCTCGACCCGAAATGTAGCCTATCCCTTTTCTCCAGAGGTGCTTCCTGACCCGCTGAGTTACTCCAGCACTCTGTGTCTATCCACCTCCCTTTAGAGCTAGCGTGGGCTATCGAGAGACGCCTGCCATTTGTGGTCACCTTCACGGTTCAGTCTCTCTCAACACCTCGGCGGGACCATTTGCTACTGAAAGTTTCCACTTACAGCGATCACCAACCATGGAATGTTACATCGTGGGACCTCCACCCGTGACTCGCTGCTCTGTGATCTTTCTCTCCCCTCTTGCACGCCGTCCAGTCTGTATTTGAAGCAAATGGTCCAAAATTAGCACGTGGCAAAAATGTGGTGGACAGCCTGCTCCATCATGGGTAGCAACCTCCCCACCACCGCAGGCATCTGCAGGATTCGCTGCCTCAAAAAGCCAGCCAGCATCCTCAGTTTGTTCAGGACCGTTTCGTACGTCCAGTTTCCCTCTCCCCTGACTCTCAGTCTGAAGAAGGGTCGTGACCCGAAACGTCACCCATTCCATCTCTCCAGAGATGCTGCCTGACCCGCTGAGTTACTCCAGCATTTTGTGTCTATATATATATATATATATATATATATATATAGACACAAAATGCTGGAGTAACTCAAATATATATATATATGTATACACATACACACATACACACATACACACATGCACACACATGCACACGCATACACACACACACACGCATATTTATACATATATCGTGTGTGTATGTGCATACCGCACTGTTATTGTGTGTGTGTGTGTGTGTATGTGTGTATTTGTGTGTGTGTGTTTGTATTTGTGTGTGTGTGCATGTGTGTAGTTGTGTGTGCATGTGTGTATTTGTGTGTGTGTAGTTGTGTGTGCATGTGTGTATTTGTGTGTGTGTGTGTGTGTAGTTGTGTGTGCATGTGTGTATTTGTGTGTGTGTGTGTGTAGTTGTGTGTGCATGTGTGTATTTGTGTGTAGTTGTGTGCGCATGTGTGTATTTGTGTGTGTGTGTGTGTAGTTGTGTGTGCATGTGTGTATTTGTGTGTGTGTGTGTGTGTAGTTGTGTGTGCATGTGTGTATTTGTGTGTGTGTGTGTGTAGTTGTGTGTGCATGTGTGTATTTGTGTGTGTGTGTGTGTGTGTAGTTGTGTGTGCATGTGTGTATTTGTGTGTGTGTGTGTATTAGTGCGTATGTGTGTGTGTTTTTTGCCTCCCAACTCTCTCTCCCCTGACCTGTCTCTGAGCTGTGCAGTCAATTTATCCAGATGCATTCGAGAAACTCTCTCAATGAATGTTTCCTCTTCAGCTTTTAAGCGGTGACACTGGATGGACAGCTGTCCCCACAGCTCCATCTCAGCAACTTCAGCCAAAACACTGGCATTTAAATCCACCGGGATTTGGCAATATCAAGATGGATATTTTATTGAACGGTTTTATAAGCAGTGTCAATCATAATTCCATTGTAATGCACATCAGAAAACCAGAAACAGCGTTTCACTTCTTAACTAAGCTTGGGGTGACAGTGGAGGTGTCTTTTATGTTATGTGTGGGTGAGGTTAAATGTTATACTGTGCCCGGCAGTTGCAGGGAGATCAAAGTGCTGCCATAAATGGCCTTTAGGCAGAATTGGCTTCTCCGTGAATGTATTCTACTGTTAGTTCAGTTTAGTTTAGTTTAATTTAGAGATACAGATTTAGTTTAGTTTAGGAAACAGGCCCTTCGGCCCGTCGAGTCCGCTCTGACCCGCACATTAACACTAACCGACAGTACACACACTGGGGACAATTTACAATTAGCCTACAAGCCCACAACTTGCTGCAATTTCTTGCGGTCTTGGATGGAGCTGTTCCCAAACCAAGCTGTGATGCATTCTGATAAAATGCATATTCTTCGAAGTTGGTGAAGAGAATTTGAAAGAGGGAGGAGTGACCAGGGTGCGACTGGTCCTTGATGATGCTGCTGGCCTTGCCGTGGGAGCGTGAGGTGTCGATGGAGTCAATGGAAGGGAAGTTGGTTTGTGCGTCCACAATTCGCTGAAATTTGGACGGAGCTGTTCCCAAACCCAAGCTGCGATGCGTCACGATAAAAATATTTTTTTTCTATGCTCTATGTTCTGTTCCGTGAAAGAGCTGTGCAAGTGGTGAGCTGGTCGACATACAGCCCTGCTCATGTAGCTAAAGGGAATTAAAGTTGAGAAATCAGCCCTTTTGTTTACTCAGGCAAAGCTTGACAGTTTCAAAAAGGATGTGGCTACAACATAAAGAAAATGCTTTACATAAATGAGGACTTGGTTGCAGTCAATAATATAATATGCAATGCGAGACCGAGGGGGACTTCATAAACATCCTGTGGTTGTTAAAATGTTGTATCTGATATTTCTCATTCACATCCCATCCCCCTCCGTTCCGACCTTCTTGTCCTCGAACGAACTCAGGTAGAAATTTGTCTTTTATCTGACCTGCTAATTGTGCAATTGAAGTCAAAGATAGACACAAAATGCTGGAGTAACTCAGCGGGTCAGGCAGCGTCTCTGGAGCGAAGTCTCTGGAGTCTCGGGACCCTCTTCTTCAGACCCAAAGAACCCATAGTTTGGATGGCACGGTGGCGCAGCGGTAGAGTTGCTGCCTTGAAGAGCCAGGGACCCGGGTTCGATCCTGACTACGGGTGCTGTCTGTTTAAGAAGGAACTGCAGATGCTGAAAAATCGAAGTTAGACAAAAGTGCTGGAGAAACTCAGCGGGTGCAGCAGCATCTATGGAGCGAAGGAAATAGGCAACGGTTCGGGCCGAAATCCTTTAGGAAATAGGCAACGTTTGGGGCCGAAACCCTTAAGGGTTTCGGCCCGAAACGTTGCCTATTTCCTCCGCTCCATAGATGCTGCTGCACCCGCTGAGTTTCTCCAGCACTTTTGTCTACCTACGGGTGCTGTCTGTGTGGAGTTTGTGTGTTCTCCCCGTTGCCGCGTTACGCTTCTCGGCGTCTGCACACAGTGGTGCGTGTCCTGCGCTTCTTGTGCGTGGTGGTGGAAAGATTGGTGGGAAACAGGGACGCAACGTCAACGCTCTTTCCTTGACCCCCAACACGTACTATAAAACAACAGAGAAGGAAGGGACAGACAGACTGTTGGCGAGGCAGCCGTTGCTGGCGCCACCCGGTCGAGACCCTTCTTCAGACTGGGAGTCAGGAGAAATGTTTCCCTCAGTCTGAAGAAGGGTCTCGACCCGAAACGTCACCCATTCCTTCTCTCCAGAGATGCTGCCTGTCCCGCTGAGTTACTCCACCTTTTTGTGTCTATCTCCGGCATCTGCAGTCCCTTCCCACACATTATCACCTCGGAATTTATTGAATGCAAGACTGAAAATCCAGCCAGCATTTTCGGTAATTAGGGGGCCTGGTTTATTTGCCATCATGATATTTTGATGAACTAATTTAAAATCAACCTTAATTTCTGCTTGATATGGTTCTGTGTCGTGATTGATTGAACTTCCAGCCATCTGCCCAATTAATGCACGAGCTTGTCTTGGGAAAAGGAGAGAGAGAGAGGGAGTTGGTCTGAATTACAATACTAAAAAGATTTGAGAGAGTGGGGATGGAGAAATGATCCTCTGTGGAGGGATGAGAGACTAGAGGGAGCTAATCTTGTAACGAGTTCTGCAGTTGAAGGAAAGTCATGTATCAATGATTTGGATGAGATTGTACGAGGCATGATCAGTTAATTTGGAGATGACACTAAAATAAGTGATATTGTAGACAGTGAAGATGGTTTAATCAAGAATTACAATGGGATATTGATCAGCTGGGCAAGTGGGCTGATGAATGGCTAATGGAGTTTAGTTTAGTTTAGGTTTGAGATACAGTGAGTTCGCACCGACCAGCGGTCCCCGACGGTCCGCGCGGCTGGAGGGCTTCCCAATGGGATGGAGGCCGTTATCGACACGCCGTAGTCTGGATGCGTCCTGGATCGCCGCGTAGAAGCTCGGGTCGGGGCCCGGAGAAGGGCCTCGTGGGTCGGAGACCGGGTCGGTGGAGCGGCCGGGGTCAGCATCATGGAGGTTGACACTAGCGAGGCCTCAGCGTTGGTGAAGCGTCGCGGCGGCTGCAGTGCCTCGTGGGTCGCCGGTCGATGAGAGCGAGGAGGACAACCGTGAGGGGAAGAGCGATGGTCACGTCGTGCGCGGGCTGTTGCGGGGGCGGTGGACAAAAAGGAGAGGCCGGCGTGCTTTGTAACTTTGTCCGCGCGGTAAGTGACCACTATTTGTACACGTGGTGTACGCAAGCAAAGAATCTCACTGCGCCTAGTCACGTGTGACAATAACGTATTCCTATTCCTAACACTATCCCACACACACACTAGGGACAATTTACATTTATACCAGGCCAATTAACCTACAAACCTATATGTCTTTGGAGTGTTGGAAGAAACCGGAGCACCCGGAGAAAACCCACGCAGGTCACGAAGAGAACGTACAAACTCCGTACAGTCAGCACCCGTAGTCAGGATCGAACCTGCATCTCGGGCGCTGGCTCTACTTTCTGCCTGTCTCGACACAGTTCGAACCTCTGCACTATTCCACTTGTTCTGGGCTCCTTTTGGAATTAGATTTTCCCAGGAGAATGTCCCACAAATTCCAGCAGCTCTGTTTGAAAGAAAGAAACCTTTATTCCTCAGCCCTGCCTCGATTGGCTGATATATTCATCTTGCAGCTCGAGTTCACACTCAAGGCTGTCAAAAAGTCTCTCTAAATCTACATCACCGGTGGTTGGCAGCATGTTAGTAATGTGGATCCGATCTCCATGTTCCCAATGATTCAATATTGAGCTTGACTCGAAGGGAGCACAATTCAGTTGTGGTCAACGCATGAGGAACAGTCAGTGACCAGGGGGCGGCACGGTGGCGCGGCGGTAGAGAACCAGGTTCGATCCTGACTACGGGTGCTGTCTGTACGGGGCTCATACCTTCTCCCCGTCACCTCTAGTTGCTCCGGTTTCCTCCCACACTCTTAACACGTACAGTGCATTTCACTGCACATCCCATATGTGTATGTGACGAATAAACTTGACTTGACTACAGGTTTAGACAATAGACAATAGACAATAGGTGCAGGAGTAGGCCATTCGGCCCTTCGAGCCAGCACCGCCATTCAATGTGATCATGGCTGATCATCCCCAATCAGTACCCTGTTTGTCGGTTAATAGGTTGTAAATTGTCCCAGATGTGTACGATAGTGCTAGTGTCACTGGTCGGCACCGACTCGGTGGGCTGAAGGGCCTGCTTCCACGCTGTTTCACTAAACTGAACTAAACTAAACATGGCTTTAAGGGAATTGGCAAATGGAGGAGAGGGAAAGAAGAGGAAAGAATGATTTAAGTAAGTTGGAGCCTGCTGCAAACACGGGCAATGGATACAACTCACCTTCATTTTCATCAAGGTTTAAAGATGATTTGTAGGGAAAGTGTTGGGAAGTTAACTAATTTGGATGGTTCGACCAAAGAGCCGGAACAGGAATAATGTGCAGAGTAGATCTCCTGAGCTCTACCATTGTATGATTCTACTTGGATCCAATAGTCTCATCCTTACAGTCATGGACTGCAGGTGCTGAGTTACACGGAAGATAGTCACAAAGTGCTGGAGTAACTCAGGTCCGAAGCAGGGTCCCGACACAATCCTTTTTCTCCAGAGATGCTGAGGAGATGAGGAAGAATTTCTATTTAGCAAGAGAGTGGAATTCATCGCCGCAGATGGCTGTGGAGGCCAAGTCCATGGACGTTTTTAAAGCGGAGATTGATGAATTCTTGATTAGTGCAGGTGTCAGGGATTATGGGGAGGCGGCAGGAGAATGGGGTTGAGAGGGAGAGATAGATCAGCCATGATTGGACGGCGGAATAGATGTAATGGGCCGAATGGTCTAATTCTGCTCCTATAACTTATGAACTTATGACCTTATGCTGTCTGACCCACTGAGTTACCCCAGCACTTTGAATCTATCTTTGGAATCAAGGAACTGTTGGACAACTCGGTTCAATGCAGGCAGCGGAAGAATGAACCAAAGAACAAAGTGTTGAAAACGAGATCAACTCAAGGCAAAACTCTTATAGTCATAGAGTGACACAACATGGAAACAGGCCCTTCGGCCCATCCAGCCCAACTTGCCCACTCCGGCCAACATGTCCCAGCTACACTAGTCCCACCATATCCCTCCAAATCTGTCCTATCCGTGTTCCTGTCTAACTGTTTCTTAAACGTTGGGATAGTCCCAGCCTCAACTACCTCCTCTGGCAGCTCGTTCCATACACCCATCACCCTTTGTGTGAAAATATTACCCCTAATTTAGTTTAGAAGGATGAGGGGATATCTTATAGAAACATATAACATTATAAAAGGACTGGACAAGCTAGATGCAGGAAAAATGTTCCCAATGCTGGGTGAGTCCAGAAACAGGGGCCACAGTCTTAGAATAAAGGGGAGGTCATTTAAGACTGAGGTGAGAAGAAAACTTTTTTACCCAGAGAGTTGTGAATTTATGGAATTCCCTGCCACAGAGGGCAGTGGAGGCCAAGTCACTGGATGGATTTAAGAGAGAGTTGGATAGAGCTCTAGGGGACTAGTGGAGTCAAGGGATATGGGGAGAAGGCAGGCATGGGTTATTGATAGCGGACAATCAGCCATGATCACAATGAATTGCGGTGCTGGCTCGATGGGCTGAATGGCCTCCTCCTGCACCTATTTTCTATGTTTCTATGTTTCTATGTTTCTAATTTAAAATCACCTTAAACCTATGTCCTCTGATCCTCGATTCCCCTGCTCTGGGAAAGAGATCTACTTGATCTATTCCTCTCATGATTCCATACACCTCTATAAGATCACCCTTCATCCTCCTGCGCTCCAAGGTATAGAGTTACAGCCTACTCAATCTCTCCCTGTAGCTCCTCTCCACACATATAGTTTTCTCTTTAGATTTATTGTTGTCCTGTACTGAGGTGCCGTGGCAAGCTGTGTTTTGTATGCTGTCCAGCAGATAAGGTATAACATGCATAGTTACAATCAGATCAAAGTCAATTATAATAGGTAGAGCAAAGGGGAGGACACAGAGTTCAGAATATAGACAATAGACAATAGACAATAGGTGCAGGAGTAGGCCATTCGGCCCTTCGAGCCAGCACCGCCATTCAATGTGATCATGGCTGATCATCCCCAATCAGTACCCCGTTCCTGCCTTCTCTCCATATCCCCTGATTCCGCTATTTTTAAGAGCCCTATCTAGCTCTCTCTTGAAAGTATCCAGAGAACCGGCCTCCACCACCCTCTGAGGCAGAGAATTCCACAGACTCACCACTCTCCGTGAGAAAAAAGTGTTTCCTCGCCTCTGTGCTAAATGGCTTACCCCTTATTCTTAAACTGTGGCCCCTGGTTCTGGACTCCCCCAATATTGTCACAAAAATGTTGGAGCAACTCAACGGGCCGGGCAGCATCTCCGGAGATGAGGAACAGATGATGTTTCGGGTTGGGACCCATCTTCAGAAGACGAGGCTCGACCTGAGACATCACCTGGTCCTTTTGTCCCGAAATGCAGCCTGGGCCACTGAGTTACTCCAGCATTTTGAGTCTATCTTTAGGGTCAAGCAGCATCTGCAGTTCCTTCCTGCACACAATGCACTTTGGGCAGTGGCTCTTTAGTTTCAGTCTCACTTCACTTGCGAGGGTTTAGCTTGACACAGCCGTTAAGCTGATGAGCTTGTACATCTGAGTCATATCCCTTGCATCAACTGAGCTATATACAGGAAGCATCATCTTGCATCTATTTTAAGAGCAAATACAACAGCAAATCTCTCACTTGCGTCTATTCGCCTGGAGTGAAAATAGCCGTCTTGTCTGTGGGACTTGGATGATGCAGGATACAGGTTCGATTACAAGTGGAAAGATAAATGAGTTGGTCTTTCCAAATGACAGAGAGAGAGAGAAAGGGCAGATTCTTCAGAATTTCGATACTTTCAGTATTAGGGTCAGGGTTAACATCATCATGCATCTGTACACTGTAAATAGCTTGATTGTAATCATGTATTGTCTTTCTGCTGACTGGTTAGCACCCAACAAAAGCACTTCACTGTACCTCGGTACACGTGGCAATAAACTGAACTGAGCTGAAGTGCTTGGCAAGTTTTAGAATCATACAGGCACGCAACATGGAACCATGGCAACTTGTCAAGATGCCCCATCTAAGTTAGTCACAGTTGGCCTGCATCTGTAGTCTTCTTCTCATCGAGTCCACACACAAGATTAGTCTCCCTGACCCTCAGTCTGAAGGAAGGTCTCGACATGAAATGTCACCCATGCCTTCTTTCCAGACATATTGTCTGTCCCGTTGAGCTACAATAGACAATAGACAATAGGTGCAGGAGTAGGCCATTCGGCCCTTAGAGCCAACACCGCCATTCAATGTGATCATGACTCTTCATCCGCCATCAGTACCCCGTTCCTGCCTTCTCCCCATATCCCCTGACTCCGCTGCCTTTAAGAGCTCTATCTAACTCTCTCTTGAAAGCATCCAGAGAATTGGCCTCCACTGCCTTCTGAGATTCATAACCCTCTGTGTGAAAAAGATTTTCCTCATCTCCGTTTTAAATGGCTTACCCCTTATTCTTAAACTGTGGCCCCTGGTTCTGGACTCCCCCAACATCGGTAACATGTTTCCTGCCTCTAGTGTGTCCGAACCCTTAACAATCTTATATGTTTCAATAAGATCCCCTCTCATCCTTCCAAATTCCAGAGTATACAAGCCCAGACGGTCCATTCTAACAACATATGACAGTCCCGCCATCCCGGGAATTAACATGGTGATCCTACGCTGCACTCCCTCAATAGCAAGAATGTCCTTCCTCAAATTTGTGGAGACCAAAACTGCACACAATACTCCAGGTGTGGTCTCACCAGGGCCCTGTACAACTGCAGAAGGACCTCTTTGCTCCTATACTCAACTCCTCTTGTATTGAAGGCCAACATGCCATTCACTTTCTTCACTGCCTGCTGTACCTACATGCTTACTTCCAGAGACTGATGAACAAGGACCCCCCAGATATCGTTGTCCTTCCCCTTTTCCCAACTTGACACTATTTACTCCAGCATTTTGTGCAAACCAGCATCTGCATTTCTTGTTTCTAACAAAGTATAAAAGTGTGAAAACACACTCCTCCAGATTCAGGTAGATACAAAATGCTGGAGTAACTCAGCGGGCGAGGCAGCATCTCTGGAGAGAAGGAATGGGTGACGTTTCGGGTCTCCAGGAACGGAATCAGTGGTCCGAAGGGCCTGTTTCCACACTCCCGAAACGTCACCCATTCCTTCTCTCCAGAGATGCTGCCTCACCCGCTGAGTTACTCCAGCATTTTGTGTCTACCTTCGATTTTAACCAGCATCTGCAATTCTTCCTTACACTCCAGATTCAGGGACAGCTTCTTCCCTGCTGTTACCAGGCAACTAAACCATCCTACCCACAACTAGAGAGCAGTCTTGAATTGCTATCTACCTCACTGAAGACCGATCTGCGATCGGATTTTGTTGGCTTTACTTTGCACTAAACGTTATTCCCTTCTCATGTATCGGTACACTATAAATGGCTCGATTGTAATCATGTATTGTCTTTCCGCTGACTGGTTAGCACGCAACAAAGGATTTTCACTGTACCTCGGTACACGTGGCAATAAACTAAACTAAACTAAACTAAATTATGTTTTCAGTTTCAAGTTTTAAAAATACATTTGTAACATGAGCAGCATTATCACACTTTATATTTTAAAATTCCCTATTCTTTCCCCACCGCCTTTACTCAATGGGGGCCCTGTGTGATTCTGAGTCAGAAGTTTCAAATCCTGTTCAGAGTAAGAACAATGTTATTCTCATCAATGCGATTGTGGGACCGTGGCATTGTTAGAGATCTTTGTATATTTGAGAGCTTCAAGTTCCTCAAATATTCCTAAATATTCCTATAAGTAAATAGGAAATATTCCTAGTTTAGTTTAGTTTACTTTAGAGATGCAGCGTGGAAACAGTCCCTGCGGTCCATCGAGTCCGCGCCCACCAGCGATCATCCCTTATACTGGCACCGTCCACTGCACTGGGGAAAAGTTACAATTTGTACCAAAGTTAATTAAGCTACAAACTTATTTGTAGGAAGAATCTGCAGATGCTGGTTTGAACCAAAGATAGTTAAAGACAAAATTGGATTAACTCATTAAGACAGGCAGCATCTCTGGAGAGAAAGAATGGGTGACGCTTCGAGTCGAGACCCTTCTTCAGACGTGCCTATCTGTCTAACCCAGAAACTTATACGTCTTCGGGGTGTGGGAGGAAACCAGAGCTCCTGGAGAAAACCCACACAGATCACAGGGAGAATGTTTGGTAAAAAAATTGTCACTAGTGTGTGTAGGATAGTGCGAGTGTACGAGGTGGTCGCGTGTTCCGAAGGGCCTGTTTCCACACTTTATCTCAAATGAGGACTGTCTCGAGCTTCTACAGGTGCACAGTAGAGAGCATGCTAACTGGTTGCATCGTGGCCTGGCTCAGCAACTTGACCGTCCAGGAACGGAGTAGAATGCAGAAAGTTGTGACCACTGCCCAGTCCATCATCGGCTCCGACCTCCCCACCATCGAAGGGATCTATCGCAGTTGCTGCCTTAAAAAGGCTGCCAACATCATCAAGGACCCACACCATCCTGGCCACACACTCATCTCCCCGCTGCCTTCAGGTAGAAGGTACAGGAGACTGAAATCTGCAACAACCAGGTTCAGGAACAGCTGCTTCCCCACAGCCATCAGACTATTAAACACGGCAACAAACAAACTCTGAACTATAACAGCCTATTGCACTTTATCTGTTTATTTATGTGTATATATATGGTCTATGGGATATAGACACACTGACCTGCTCTGTATTTATGCCTACAATACTCTGTTGTGCTGCAGCAAGCAAGAATTTCAATGTCCTATCTGGGATACATGACAATAAACTCTCTTGACTTGAAGTCTGAAGTCTAACCTAAAGGTACCAGCGATAGTCCAAGTCCAAGTGAATTTGAGGGCAGGGTGAAAGTTAGTGGTAAAGTTAATGAAATCAATGTTCTGCACGGGTGCAGGAGACAGCACCCATGCAGTCATCAATGCAATGGTGAAAGTCTAAAGAAGGGTCCCGACCTAAAACATCGTCTGCCCATTTCCCTCCACAGATGCTGCCTGACTAGTTAAGTTTAAATTAGTCTGAAGATGGTTTCGACCCGAAACGTTGCAAATTTCCTTCGCTCCATAGATGCTGCTGCACCCGCTGAGTTTCTCCAGCATTTTTGTCTACCTAAGTTTATCCAACTCTTCATGTGTGTTGCTCACAGAGCAATGGGGCAGTAGAATCGCTCTCTCACAGCTCCAGAGACCCGGGCGCGATACCGACCTCGGGTGCTGTCTGTACGGAGTTTGCACGTTCTCCCTGGGACCAGGTGGTTTTTCTTCCCACGTCCCAAAGGCGTGCGGGCTTGTAGTTTAATCAACCCTCCGCAAATTTCCCCTAGTGGGCAAGGAGTGGATGAGAAAGTGAAATAAGGTAGAACTAGTGTGAACGGTCGATCGATGGTCGGTGTGGACCTGACCTGTTTCCACGCTGCATCACTAAACTAGTCCCCCCCCCCCCCCGCCCGATTTTAATCACCGTTCTCAATCTTGCCTTTGTCATTTTAAGAAGAAAAGACCAGCGAAGAGTGTCTGACGCATTTGAAAGCACAAAGATATCTGGAGCAGATTAAAATGTGTACAAACCAGGCAGGCAGATCCTCAGTTCATGTTATTAACCTGGCAGTTCAAAATTCACAGACAGGAATAAAAAGGATTGTGTGAAGTGGAAATGGGATTTAAACAGCAGTCAGAAATATAAAAATGATTCAATGAACACGACGACTGCAAAAGGGATGAAAAATAATGAACGCGGTTCGTGACTGGAATTCCTAATGTAGAAACAATTTATCCTTTTTCGGAATTACGTTGTGTAAAGCCTACCTTAATATTAACTGGATAATCCAAATCTCAATTCTAAACTGTTAAATGCCGAATCTATTAGAAAGAGGTTTCCAAGACTTCAGGGAGAGAGTGGAATTTAATCAGATCCAAGATTAAATCTTCAATTGGTTTCCACCTAAGAACAGTATCACATCCTGTGCTTGGTCACTGCGAATTGACCTTGTGGGAGAGATCTGTGTGTTTGATGTAGCTTGCTACAACGGCCTGAAGGGATTATTCTGTTCAAAAGATTAAGGGATTGGACAGGCTAGATGCAGGAAGGTGTTCACCAGAACCAGGGGTCACAGTTTAAGAATAAGGGGTCTCGAGAAGGGTCCCTGTCTGAAGAAGGGTCTCAACCCAAAACGTCACCTAGTCCTTCGCTCCATTGATGCTGCCTCATCCACTGAGTTTCTCCAGCATTTTGTCCACCTCAGACTAAGGGGTAGACCGCTGCACCACAGAGAGCATACTAACGTACGGCATCTCTGTGTGGTATCTCAGCTGCACGGAGGCGGAGAGGAGAGCTCTTCAGCGCGTCGTCCACAGAGCGCAACAGATTATTGGGACACCGCTACCAGCCTTGGAGGGCATCTACCACACACGGTGCCTCAGGAAGGCCGTCAGCCTCCATAAAGACTCCTCTCACCTGTGCAATAGTCTGTTCGAACTACTCCCTTCCGGCAGACGTTACAAGGCCTTCTACGCCCGCATGTCCAGACTCAGGAACAGCTTCATCCCCAGACCTATAGCGGCTCTGAACCGGCCCTGCTGAGTGCCCCCCCCCCCCGCATGGACTGTCTCCCTCGGATGGTCACATCGCACAACGACCCGGCACAGACCTATCTGCACTTTATACTGTTTGAACTGTTTTTTTAATCTTGTTTCTCTAATTAGAGAATTAAGTTATTTAATCGGATGGAAGTTGCATTCCAAATCTCGTTGTACCTCTGTGCAACGACAATAAAGATATATTATTATTGTTATTATTATTATTATTAGGACTGAGATGAGGGAGAACTTTTTCTTCCTAGGTAGTTGTTGTTTCAGATTGGATATGAGTAGATTCCAGCGTTGCTTTGTTGTCATTGTTGTTAAGGTGGAATATTCTGCCATGGTCCAATGTCTAGATTCAAGGAGTGGGAACCCAATGACACACAAGGCTTCAACCTTTGGACAAAAGAATGTGCGGACAAAATACATTGTTGTGCTGCATCGCCAGAAATTTAGTTGGCAGTCCTTTAGATGCTTTAAATTTTATTTGTAATTCTGTTTAACGAAGATTAGGAAATTAAATATACGTTGGAATAGCACTGCCTCATTCTGAGTTAACTCTGAGCTGAGTTAAGTTTATTTAAGTTTAATTTAGTTTAGTTTAGTTTACTTTACATTAGGTTAGACTTTAGACTTTAGAGGTGCAGTGTGGAATCAGGAATCGACCAGCGACAGCCCTTTACAATAGCAGTATCCTACAGACTAGAGACAATTTACAATTTACAGAAGTCAATTAACCTGCAAACCTGCACGTCTTTGGAGTGTGGGAGGAAACCGGAGCACCCGGAGAAAACCCACGCGGTCACGGGGAGAACGTACAAACTCCGCCACAGACAGCACCCGTAGTCAGGATCAAACCTGGGTCTCTGGCGCTGTGAGGCAGCAGCTCTACCCGCTGCGCATTTACTACAGCTTAATTTAGTTTAATTCAGTTTAGTCTAGTTCAGTATAGTGATACAGCATGGGAACAGGCCCTTCAGCCCACCGAGTCCATGCCGACCATCGATCACCCGTTCACACTCGTTCTATGTTTACCCTAGTTTCCCATCCACTCCCTACAGACTGGGGGCAATTTTTTACAGAGGGGAAATTAGCCTACAAAACCTGCATTTCATTGTGATATGGGAGCACCCAGCGGAAACCCACGCGGCCACAGGGAGAACATGCAAACTCCACACAGACAGCAGCAGAAGTCATATGCCGAGAGAATAGAGCGGCTGGGCTTCTATACTTTGGAATTTAGAAGGATGAGAGGGTATCTTATTGAAACAAAAAAGATTATTAAGGTTTTGGACGTGCTACAGGCAGGAAACATGTTCCAGATGTTGGGGGAGTCCAGAACCAGGGGCCACAGTTTAAGAATAAGGGGTAAGCCATTTAGAACGGAGATGAGGAAACACTTTTTCACCCAGAGAATTGTGAATCTGTGAATATTTGAGGAAAACATAGAAACATAGAAACTAGGTACAGGAGTAGGCCATTCAGCCCTTCGAGCCAGCACCGCCATTCAATCCGATCGTGGCTGATCATCCAAAATCAGTACCCCGTTCCTGTTTTCCTGAAGGAACTCAAAGCTCACAAAACTCTCACGATGCAAAACAATCCATCAGCTAAACTAAACTTAAGGCAAGAACGGATCCGATTCCTCATATTAACCTTGCCTTGGTTGGTATTTTCAGTCCAGTCACTTGGGTAAGACTCCAGAGAGGGAGCTCTGCTTGGGAACTGTTGATGTTGAGACGAGGTGAGGACGCCAAGCCGTATCAGACAGTTTTCATCGGAACAAGGAAACAAAACACTGGCCCAGTGGGAATGGAATGACGAAGTAATAGCTCAGTCCAAGATTCATGTTTACCTATGCAGTCGTATAACGTTCTGTTGGATTTAGATGTGTCTCAAGTGACCTTGAGTCAATCGTTCCCTTTGCAACGTGAAGTGTCTTTATATGGTTGATGTAAACAGCCTTCAGTGAACCTTGTTTTTTATTTCAGTTTCCTGCATTGTGCAAATATATGTCTGCAGAAAAACAAAGTCCTTTTCATGCCGACTGGGACGGAGGGTAAGCATTAGATTAATGGAAAACATTGCTCAGAAATTTGCTTAGGGAAATCCATATAAATATAGAACCCAGAACAAATAAGTCGGGACTGTGTTGCAGAGTCATAGAGTGATACAGCGTGCAAACAGGCCCTTCGGCCCAACTTGCCCACACCGCCCAACATACCCCACCTACACTAGTCCCACCTGCCCGCGCTTGGTCCATATCCCTCCAAACCTGTCCTAGCCATATACCTGTCTACCTATTTCTAAAGGGTTACACAAAAAGCTGGAGAAACTCAGCGGGTGCAGCAGCATCTAAGGAGCGAAGGAGATAGGCGACGTTTCGGGTCGAGACCCTTCTTCAGACTGGTCAGGGATCAGGGAAACGAGAGATATAGACGGTGATGTGGAGAGATAAAGAACAATGAATGAAAGATATGCAAAAAAGTATCGATGATAAAGGAAACAGGCCGTTGTAAGCTGTTTGTAGTGTGAAAATGAGAAGCTAGTGTAACTTGGGTGGGGGAGAGAGAGAGAGAGAGAGAAGGAATGCCAGGGCCCGAGGTCTGATGGAGAGGTGGGAAGGGGAGGAGGTAGCCTGGGTTAACAGAATTAGGGATAGTCCCTGCCTCAACTACCTCCTCTGGCAGCTTGTTCCATACACCCACCACCCTCTGTGTCTATCTTCGATTTAAACCAGCATCCGCAGTTCTTTCCTGCGCCCTTTGTGTACAGTAGGGTTAGGTTCTGGCTTAGGTTTATTGTTGTTGCACGCACATCACCAGAGAGAGAGTGGGACCCCCCCCACCCCCTCAGGAATCAAAGCGGGCAACTCTGTGTGGAGCCAACCAGCCAAACGCAGGCAATGGAGACTAGTGTAAATGGGACATGTTGGCTGGTGTGGGCAAGTTGGGCCGAAGGGCCTGTTTGCACGCTGTATCACTCCGTGGCTCGGTGTACTGAGATACGGTGCGTTGCATGGTATCTCAGCAGATCACGGTGGTGCAGCGGTAGAGTTGCTGACGTGCAGCAAATGCAGCAGCGGACTACGGGTGCTTTGGTTTCCTCCCACACTCCAAAACCGCGCAGGTTTGTAGGTTAATTGGTTTGGTAAATGTAAAAAAATTGCCCCTGGTGGGTGTCGGACAGTGTCAATGTGCAAGGGTCGCTGGTTGGCGTGGACTGGAAAGGGCCTGTTTCCGCGCTGCATCTCTAAACTAAAAATCAGATTTACCATACATGCCCCATTGTCAGAGTGAGGCCCAGCACAAATTGGAGGAACAGCACCTCATATTTCACTTGGGCAGCTTACACCCCAGCGGTGTGAACATTGGCTTCTCTAACTTCCAGTAACCCTTGCTTTCCCCTCTCTCTCCGTCCCTCCCCCACCCAAGTCGTACTAGCTTCAAAGTCATCTTGTTGAGTCTCGTTGTCTGTAACTCATTTTCACCTAGCCCGCAGCTAACAATGTTTAAGAAGGAACTGCTGATGCAGGGAAAATCGAAGGTAGACAAAAGTGCTGGAGAAACTCAGTGGGTGCGGCAGCATCTATGGAGCGAAGGAAATAGGCAAAGTTTCGTCCCGAAACCCTTAAGGAAATAGGCAACGTTTCGGGCCGAAACCCTTACGGGTTTCGGCCCGAAACGTTGCCTATTTCCTTCGCTCCATAGATGCTGCCGCACCCGCTGACTTTCCACAGCTAACAATGGCCTGTTTCGTTGATCATTGTTACTTTTTATGCGTATCTTTCATTAATTTGTTCTAATCTCTCTCTGTCGCAGTCTAAATCTCTCGTTTCCCAATGATGCCGGCATCATTGACTGACATATTAGGTCACTGAAAAACACGCGCCGTGATGCAGCGTGTCGCGGCGCGTGGCGTATGCTGCAGCGGTGACATGGCGCGATGACGCATTGACGCGCGGCGTTTTTTTTTCAAGTGTCGCAACATTTTTATCGTGTCGTCGCAGGATTTTGAAATGCTCAAAATCTTTTGGCGATACTGATATGACGCCAGGAGTTGCCGAAAAAAATCGGCAAGTAGGACAGGCCCCCTCAGTCTTCTGCAAGAAAAATGAAGTAATGACTCTATGGGGAGATTTATGAAATCATAATTCTTGCTGCTCACTGGAAAGAACAGTGACCTCAGATTTAAAAATTGACGATTTGGGTTTTACTTGAAGCACTGTACAAAAAGTACCTTCTTCTGGAATGAAGTGAGTTTTTTGGAAATATCACCGTTTGGGTTAGAGCTGTAACATAAACTATCAAAGTCTATAATGAGGCCACATCCTGTGAGCTGACAGTATAAATATATCTGTTGATTTGTCAAATAAATCATCTGGAAAATACTGCAAAACTTTTTGTTTCTCCTTCAGCGATCTTCTTTCCTCTCTCCTCGAAGACATGTATAATTCAGCACCTATTACATATTAACAGGAACCACTGCAACCTGTGCCCCCAAGAACATTTACTTCCAATAAGTTCCTGGATTTTGAACAGGTTGTACGTGTGAATGAGCTAAAGTGCTGAGTGCAGGTGACTTTGCTCTTGGGCATTAAACAGCCTACAATGCAGGTCCCTGTACCCAAGCAACGTCACTGTTGGTTCATGCATTTGTCATCCAGTCCGTGCTTATTTCTTTGATCACAAGATCATAAATGATAGGAGCAGAATCAGGCAATTCGGCCCATCGAGTCTACTCCGCCATTCAATCATGGCTGAACTACCTCCTAACCCCATTCTCCTGCCTTCTCCCCGTAACCCCATACACTACTGCCGGAAGAGTAGAGCAGGAAGAAACTGCGGAACCTGAGGGACAACATTTTTATACAAAGGGTGGTGGGTGTGTGGAACGAGCTGCCAGAAAAGGTAGTTGAGGCTGGTACTCCATTGATGAACTGTACACTGCAAGGGCCAGGAAGCGAGCGGGCAAGATCATCTCTGACCCCTCTCACCCCGGCCACAAACTCTATGAATCACTTCCCCCTGGAAGGCGACTCCGGAGGGAAGTCAAAACTGCCACAGCCAGACATAAAAACAGTTTTTATCCATGAGTAGTTGCTCTACCCAACAACCAAAAATCTGTAGCCTCCCTTTGATCTGGTATTTTGTTGGTCCACGTGCTTGATCAATGGTGTTTTATCATTAATGTTTTATTATTATTAATGTTTAGTGTTTTCTGAGTCATTCGTAACTGTCACTGTATGTCATGTTGTTACTTGTGGGAGGAGCACCAAGGCAAATTCCTTGTATGTGAATACTTGGCCAATAAACTTACTTACTTACTATCACAATGTTTAAGAAACAATTAGACAGGTACATGGATAGGACAGGTTTAGAGGGATATGGACCAAACGCAGGCAGGTGAGGCGAGTGTAGATGGGACATGTTGGTCGGTGTGGGCAAGTTGGGCCGAAGGGCATGTTTCCATGCTGTATCACTCTATGAGAGGTCTACCATAGCACTGGAGCAGGCTTGATTGTACCGCTGACTGGATAACACGCAACAAAAAAGCTTTACACTGTACTTTGGTGCGCAAGGCAATAAAATAAAATAAAATAAAATAATCTAAACTTGTTGACATCACCACATTACTGGAGTAACTCAGCGGGGCAGGCAGCATCTCTGGATAGAAGGAATGGGTGACATTTCGGGTCGAGACCCTTCTTCTCCAGTTTGAGGAAGGGTCTCGAACCGAAACGTCACCCATTCCTTCTCCCCATAGATGCTGGCTGGCCCGTTGTTACTCTGGCAGTTGTGTGTCTATCTTCGGTGTAAACCAGCATCTGCAGTTCCTTCCTGCACATCTCCACGTTACTGCTCCCTGATCTTAGTCCCAGCACCACTGTACATCTGCTTAAAAAGAGAAAACACTTAATCCTGTTGCCAATAACAGGCATCCACCGTACCTTGCAACCAGCCTGCATTAATCTGTCCTTCAAACGCTCTTGACTGCACAGGATCCAATTATGTTTACCCATTAATGATGGAATATAAATGAACTAAAGCTAGAATGTCGTTTGTTGTCATTTTAAACTGAATGCGATAAGTTTTCAATTTGCTCTTCTGAAGAGTTGTAAAAATAAATAATGATGCTTTAATGAGCTGCAATCATCTCTTATCACACGTTCTGCTGATTTTTTTTCCAAATTGTAGGCACTTCAAAAAGAGATTGGCAAAAGATTATGTGTACCTCGTCTCCTTGCGATCGTGCGGCACGGTGGCGCAGCGGTGGAGTTGCTGCCTCACAGCGCCAGAGACCCAGGTTCTATCCTGACTACGGGTGCTGTCGGTACGGAGTTTGTACGTTCTCCCCCGTGACCTGCGTCGGTTTGCTCCGGATGCTCCGGTTTCCTCCCACGCTCGAAAGACGTGCAGGTTTGTAGGTTTACTGGCTGTGGTGAAAATTGTAAATTGTCGCCAGTGTGTGTAGGGCAGTGTTAAAGGGCCTGTCCCACTTGGCGGATTTTTTCAGCGACTGCCGGCGTCATATCAGCGTCGCCAAAAGATTTTGAACATTTCAAAATCCAGCGGCGACAAAAAAAACGTTGCGAAGCTTGAAAAAACACCGCGCGTCGATACGTCATCACGCCACGTCAGGGCGCAAATTTTTTGGTGACCTGATACGTCAGTCAATGATGCCGGCAGTCGCCGAAAAAATCGCCAAGTGGGACAGACCCTTAAGTGTACGGGGTGATCACTGGTCGGTGCGGTCTCGGTCGGGTTTGACGACCTGTTTCCGCGCTGTAACGTCTAAAGTCTACATCTAGGAGCCAAGCCTGCTGTTCATTGCGGTGGCTGCAGGATGTTCTCTGGGAATCTGCGGAATGATAGTTGGGAGAGCAGAGAATGCTTTACTGTTTTATTCTGCACCTGGCAGCAAGACAGAATGATATAATGGCCTCACCAGTGAACTGGTCCATTGCAAATAACTGGAGGATACAAATAACCTTTCAGTGCCTTCAGAAAAAATAGGCGCCTTCCCAATTGTGCGTTGTAAGCAGTTTTCATCACTTGATGTCAACAATTTTACTCCGTATCACGCATGCAGTTGAAATGCTTTCACAACTACTCAGCGGACAAAGCATCTTGTCTGGAAACATCACGATTTGGTTTGGGAACTGTTCTGCTCAGGACAGGAAGGCTCTGCAGAGGGTAGTGCGTTCGGCCGAACGCACTATGGGAACTACACTCGCCCCCCTGCAGGAAATATACATCAGGAGGTGCAACTCCAACAAGATCCTCCAGATCCAACAAGATCATGGGGGACCCCTTCCACCCCAGCAACGGACGGTTCCAGCTGCTACGGTCAGGCAAACGCCTCCGTTGCCATGTTGTGAGAACGGAGAGGATGAGAAGGAGATTCTTCCCAGAGGCCATTCGGCCTGTAAATCCTATCCCACCAGGGACGAACTTTACTGGACCAGTTTACTGATGTGTGGTGTCTTTTTAAAAATAGCTGTTTTTCTTTTTTTCCTCCCACTAATATGTAATATGTGAATATGAGTTTCTGTTCCGTTCTGTTTTGTAGTTTTTTTGCGCTATCAGCGAGCATTGCAACTTTTCATTTCACTGCACATCTAAACTCGATTTGACTCGGACTGTACACCATTGCAGCAGTTTTTTTAATGCCTGCCTCCTTGGGATAAATACGGGCATTAATTCTTCCCAGCCCGCAAAGGAAATCAAACTTAGTTTAGTTTTAGAGATGCAGCATGGAAACAGGCCCTTCGGCCCACCGAGTCTGCGCCGACCAGCGATCAGCCATTCACTGCTTCTATCCCTACACACTAGGGACAATTTACAGAAGCCAATTAGCCTCCAACTCTGTACGTCTTTGGAGTGTGGGGTGAAACCGGAGCACCCGGAGAAAACCCACGAGGTCACAGGGAGATCGTACAAACTCCGTACCGGTACCAATCACAAAGAGAACCATTGCACGCTATGGAGAAGATCTGAGCCTGAGTTTGATACCATCCATTGGAGAAGATAACAAGCTTTGCCTTAGCTTTTTGTTTTGAAGAAGGGCTTGTACACTCTGGAGTTTAGAAGGTTGAGAGGTGTTCTTATTGAAACATGTAAGATTGTTAAGGGTTTGGACACGCTGGAGGCAGGAAACATGTTCCCGATGTTGGGTGAGACCAGAACCAGGGGCCACAGTTTAAGAATAAGGGGTAAGCCATTTAGAAAGGTAACAAGGAAACACTTTTTCTCACAGAGAGTGATGAGTCTGTGGAATTCTCTGCCTCAGAGGGCGGTGGAGGCAGGTTCTCTGGATGCTTTCAATAGAGAGCTGGATAGGGCTCTTAAAGATAGCGGAGTCAGGGGATATGGGGAGAAGGCAGGAACGGAGTACAGATTGTGGATGATCAGCCATGATCACATTGAATGGCGGTGCTGGCTCGAAGGGCCGAATGGCCTACTCCTGCACCTATTGTCTATTGTCTATTGTCCCGACCCGAAATGTCACCCGTCCTTTTCCTCCAGTGATGCTGCCTGACCCTTTATATTTATCTCCTGTACTGTTTTCTATGTTCTATGTTCTAAGATAGATTCATGGGCTAAAACAACTTGAACAACCTCAGTCTTTTTGAACAGTTTTCTTCTTGTATTTACTCAGGTGCAGTTGTGGCTTTTCACAGCTTAGAAGAAAGATAAAGGATCTAACAAGTCTGTGCTGGGATTTAGATAGAGCAACCTCTTGGTATTATTCCTCAGCTCTTATCTCTTTCCCTTTAAGTACTTACTGTGAACTACCGGGTGTAAGTCACTCACGTTGGTCTTGTGTGTTGGTCTTAGTTCAACCAGGTCTGAAGATTGCTCCCAATTTAGTCATCGAGCTTTAAGAAGGGTGTGAAGGACTTAGAGCAAAGCCACAAAGGATTTACCAGGGTAGACAAAAGTGCTGGAGAAACTCAGCGGGTGCGGCAGCATCTATGGAGCGAAGGAAATAGGTAACGTTTTGGCCCGAAACCCAAAGGGTTTCGGCCCAAAACGTTGCCTATTTCCTTTGGGTTTCGACCCAAAACTTTGCCTATTTCCTTCGCTCCATAGATGCTGCCGCACCCACAGTCGCTGCCTCAAAAAGGCTGGCAGCATCATCAAGGACCCACACCACCCTAGCCACACACTCATCTCCCTGCTACCTTCAGGTAGAAGGTACAGGAGCCTGAAGTCTGCAACAACCCGGTTTAGGAATAGCTACTTCCCCACAGCCATCAGGCTATTAAACCTGGCTCGGAACTCTGAACATTAATATCCCTCCATCTGTTATTTGCACTTTATTAATTTATTAAGTCATGGGTGTATTTATGTATAGAATTGTAGTCAATGCCTTCTATGTTCTGTTGTGCTATGCAAAGAAAGATTTTCATTGTCCCGTCAGGGACACATGACAATAAACTCTTTTGACTTTTGACTTTGACTTTGAGTTTCTCCAGCAATTTTGTCTTCTTTCGATTTTCCAGCACCTGCAGTTCCTTCTTGAACAAGGATTTACCAGAGCACTTCCAGCGATTAGTGGAGACGATACATTGCAGTAGTTAGCTGACTCTGGTGTAGAATCCATTGACTCGGAGACAGAGTTTAAATCTCTTGTGGAAGTTGTGAGGAGTTAGTCAGAGGGTGGTGAATCTGTGGAATTCATCGCCATAAAAGGCTGTCAATGGATATTTTTAGTGAATAACTTTAGTGCAAGAAAAAGCGCGTAAAGTCCGATCAAAGATAGAAAGTGGTTCAGGAACACTCTCTAGTTGGATATGATTAATAGATAATAGACAATAAGTGCAGGAGTAGGCCAGTCGGCCCTTCGAGCCAGCACCGCCATTCAATGTGATCATGGCTGATCATCCCCAATCAGTACCCCGTTCCCGCCTTCTCCCCATATCCCCTGACACCACTATCTTTAAGAGCCCTATCTAGCTCTCTCGTGAAAGCATCCAGTGAAATGGCCTCCACCGCCCACTGAGGCAGAGAATTCCACAGACTCACAATTCTCTGTGTGAAAAAGTGTTTCCTCAACTCCGTTCCAAATGGCTTACTCCTTAATCTTAAACTGTGGCCCCTGATTCTGGACTCCTCCCAACATTGGGAACATGATTCCTGCCTCTAGCGTGTCCAAACCCTTAAGGTGGAGATTGATAGATTCTTGATTAGTGCGGGCGTCAAGGGTTATGGGGAGAAGGCAGGAGAATGGGATTGAGAGGGAAAGGTAGATCAGCCTTGATTGAATGCCAGAGAGGACTCGATGGGCCGAATGGCCTAATTCTGCTCTGACAACGTATGAACTTATGAATTCAAATTCAATTAGTTAAATTAAAAAATGGTTTTTTTTAAAACAAAGATTCTCCTAAAAACCCATCTGGTTCACTGAGTTGAGATGAGTTTAGTTTAGTTTATTGTCATGGTACCCAGGTTCATGTGTACAGTGAAAAGCTTTTGTTGCGTGCTATCCAGTCAGCGGAAAGACAATATATAATTACATACGAGCCATACACAGTGTACAGATACACGATGAAGTCTCTGACATGAATAACATTTCATGCTAGGTAAAGCCAGTAACGTCTGATCAAAGATAGTCCGAGGGTCTCCAATGAGGTAGATAGTAGTTCAGGACCGCTCTCTAGTTGGTGAGAGGACGGTTCACTTGCCTGACAACAGCTGGGAAGAAACTGACCCTGAATCTGGAGGTGTGCGTTTTCACACTTCTGTACCTTTTGCCCGATGGGAGAGGGGAGAAGAGGGAGCGACCAGGATGTGACTTATTATGCTGCTGGCACTTGCCGAGAAAATGGAGTCAATGGAAGGGAGGTCGGGTTGTGTGACGGTCTGGGCTACGTCCGCTTTCTCTGCGGTTTCCTGCGGTCTTGGATGGAGCTGTTCCCAAACCATGCCGTGATGGAAATCTGCCATCTTTACGTGGTCTGGCTTGATGCGATGCCTGATTCACTGATGTGGTTGGATCTCGACTGAACACAGGGCTTAAGTGCAATTAGGGATCTGTAATGAATGGTTGAGGGGCTGAAACTTGTTCAAGGGAAGGAAAGTGAAAGAAGACTTGATACGCTGACACAATGTGAATCTTGTACGTAAATGGAAAATTCTTCGCTGCACTGTGATTGCACAGATGCCAATGGGTTATATGCTTCTGACTTAATTAATAAAATATATCGTTGTAAAATAAATGAATGCTGAAGAAATTTCCCCGCAAACATCCCCTGAAGGAATTGGCTACACATCGTCTCAATTAATAAATAATGATAAAATGGGCGGTGATGTAGAATGATGAATGGATGAACAAGTTTATTGGCCAAGGATTCACATACAAGGAATTTGCCTTGGTGCTCCGCCCGCTTGTGACAACCTGACATCCAGTGACAGTTAGGAATTGGAGGCTGGGATTGCTGATACCTGGAGCCGAGGTTGAGAGATGTTTAGTTTAAGAAGGAATTGCAGATGCTAGAAAAATTGAAGGTAGACAAAAATGCTGGAGAAACTCGGTGGGTGAGGCAGCATCTGTGGAGCGAAGGAATAGGTGTCGTTTCGGGTCGAGACCCTTCTTCAGACTAAGATGCTGCCTCACCCACTGAGTTTCTCCAGCATTTTTGTCAACCTTTGAGAGATGGGAAGTTTAGTTTGGGAATGTGTTGGAAGGAACTGCAGATGCTGGTTTAAACCAAAGATAGACACAAAAAGCTGGAGTAACTCAGCGAGACAGGCATCATCTCTGGAGAGAGGAATGGGTGACGTTTCGGGTCTGAAGAAGGGTCTCAACCAGAAACGTCACCTATCCCTTCTCTACAGAGATGCTGCCTGTCCCGCTGAGTTACTCCAGCTTTTATATCAGCTCTGCCCCCTTTAAACCAGTGATAAATGTGTTCTGATATTCTTCTTGTCGGTTCCTAATATCATTGGACATAACCAGGACAATCAACACACACTCACATCGTGGAGACACAAGGAACTGCAGATGCTCCAACCCTGAGCAAAACACAAAGTGCTGCTGGAGGAACTCAGCGGGTCAGGCAGCATCTGTAGACGGAGATACTGCCTCCGCAGATGCCGTTTGACTCGTTGAGTTCCTCCAGCACTTTGTGTTCCATCCACAGTAAGATTAGTGCGGCTTTCAGGGGTTACAGGGAGAAGGCAGGAGATTAGGGTTGAGAGGGAAAGATAGATCAGCCGTGATTAAATGGCGGAGTATACCTGATGGGCTGAATGGCCTAATTCTGCTCGTAGGATTTATGAAGACAGCATAACCAGATTTACTCTCCAATTCTCAAAGTTTATAGACACTAAATCCATAACTGCACATACCTAATGAAACAATTTGAGCCCAGATTGTATTCAAGAGCTTTAAATGCAAGAATTTCAAATTTCAAATTTCATATAAAGCAAAATGATTGTATAAAAAATGATAAGAAAAATATAAAATATTGATCCGTTGATTAACAGAAACCTGTAATCTATTATTAGTTACTGTGGTCATGGTTACATAATATAACATGATATTATCAATGTCTTTAACATTAGAATTTAACATGGGTTATCGAGTGACCATAAAATTAATTGTGATTAATTGTACAATTATAAAATAAAGGAATTAATTTTGGATTTAATTGTTCAGTAAAACAGCAATGGAATTCCAATAGTTTTGCAAAATGGGAAAGGAAAATATTTTGTTCTCCAGAGGGAAGCAGAGAGGGGGAAGTGGGAGAGATTGTAGAGGCAAGGATCAAGTCGAGAGTGTTTTATTGTCGTGTGTCCCAGATAGAACAATGACATTCTTACTTGCTGCAGCACAACACGATGTGTAAACATAGTGCACTGTAAACAATGTGATAAACGAGAGAACATTCAGTGTGTGTATACAGTATAAACACACACATGCACACACAGAGAACTGCAGACGCTGGTTTAAATGGAAGATAGACACAATATGCTGGAGTAACTCACAGGTAGTGTCTCTGGAGAGAAGGAATGGGCGACGTTTCAGGTCAAGGCCCTTCTTCAGACTGAACATAGAAACATAGAAACATAGAAAATAGGTGCAGGAGTAGGCCATTCGGCCCTTCGAGCCTGCACCGCCATTCAATGTGATCATGGCTGATCATCCAACTCAGTATCCCGTACCTGCCTTCTCTCCATACCCCCTGATCCCTTTAGCCACGTGCCACATCTAACGCCCTCTTAAATATAGCCAATGAACTGGCCTCAACTACCTTCTGTGGCAGAGAATTCCAGAGACTCACCACTCTCTGAAGAAGGGTCTCGATCTGAAACATCGCCCATTCCTTCTCGCCGGGGATGCAGCCTTACCCGCTGAGTTACTCCAGCATTTTGTGTTTAGACTAGCATTTGTAGTTAAATCCTACACATTTTATATATATAATATATATATATATACAGTATACACACATACACACACACATATATATATACACACATAAACACACACACACAAACACACATATATATATATATATATATACACATACACACACACATATACATATATATACAGTATATACACATACACACACGCACACATAAAAAACACAATATTAGTGCAATAATAACTATAATATTCTATGTAGTTCAGAGCGTATTTGGAGGTTGTAGTGTTTAATAGCCTGATGGCTGTAGGGAAAAAGCTGTTCCTGAACCTGGACGTTACAGTTTTCAGGCTCCTGAACCTTCTTCCTATGTCTACCAACTACTATCTATTATCTACGAGAACTCCCTCTCACAGCCTCTTGTCTTTTCGTCTCTAGCCTTGCATCTGCCAATAAACCACCTTCATGTGTTTCCACCTGTCACTTGACAAGCTTGGTCCCCCCTCCACCTCTCCTCCAGCTTTCTACCCCTCTCCCCCACCACTATAATGGCTGAGGAGTGGTCCCGATCCAAAATACTCTTATCCGCCGCCTCTGGAGAAGCTGCCTGACCTTGTAGGGTACCCCAGGACTTTCTTTTTTTTGCCTTTATTTTTGTCCTCGTGTCTACATTTTGAGTCTGCAGAATGGCCCCGACCCGAAACGTCACCCATCCCTTCTCCCCAGCTATGCTGCCTGTCCCACGGAGTTACTCCAGCATTGTGTGCCTGTCTCCTTTTTAAATCAGCATCTGCAGTTCCTTCCTACAAGTAATTTCTGTTGACCTTCTCTCTCCGTCCATCCCCCTTCCCAGTTCTGACTGTCCCACTGATTACATTTTACCTTTGTAAGTCTCGTTGTCAGCTTCTCCTAGCTAACAATGCTCTGATCTATATCAGTGAGACCAAGCGGAGGCTCGGCGATCGTTTCGCCGAACACCGCCGCTCGGTCCGCAATAACCAACCCGACCTCCCGGTGGCTCAGCACTTCAACTCCCCCTCCCATTCCATATCCAACCTCTCGGTCCTGGGCCTCCTCCACGGCCAGAGTGAGCAACACCGCAAGTTGGAGGAACAGCACCTCATATTCCGCTTGGGGAGTCTGCATCCTCTGGGCTTAAACATTGAATGTTCTCAATTCTGTTAACCCTGGCTGTCTCCTCCCCTTCCCACCTCTCCCTCAGCCCTCGGGCCCTGGCATTCCCTCTCTCTCTATCTCTCCCCCAAGTCGCACTAGCTTCTCATTTTCACACTACAAACAGCTTACAATGGCCTGTATCATCGATACATTTTTGCATATCTTTCATTCATTGTTCTTTATCTCTCCACATCACCGTCTATATCTCTCGTTTCCCTGATCCCTAACTGGTCTGAAGAATGGTCTCGACCCGAAACGTCACCTATCTCCTTCGCTCCTTAGATGCTGCTGCACCCGCTGAGTTTCTCCAGCCTTTTGTGTACCCTCAATGCTCTACATTTCTTGACCTTTGTCCCCTTTGATGTCTCGTTTTCACACGTAACTCATCCTTATCTCCATCTCCCCTTTCCCCAGCTCTCAGTCTGAAGAAGGGTCTCGACCCGAAACGTCACCCATTCCTTCCCTCCAGTGATACTGCCTATCCCGCAGAGTTACTCCAGCATTTTGTGTCTATCTTCACATATATATATGTATACACACACTTCTTCTTTTGTGTGGCGTGCACAGCCTAAAGTTGTAGAACAACTTGTTCTATTTGATCTTCTGTTTGTGCACGTCAAATTGATTGCATTAGTCAAAACGGGGCGGACCACATGAAGGTTGCAATCTTCCACCCCATATACACACACGCACACACTGACCTTTTTTTCTCTGAAGTCTGAAGAAGGGTTTCGGCCCGAAACGTTGCCTATTTCCTTCGCTCCACAGATGCTGCCGCACCCGCTGAGTTTCTCCAGCACTTTTGTCTACCTTCAATTTTACAGCATCTGCAGTTCCTTCTTGAACTCTTTTTCTCATTCATTATATTGTTTACAGTGTATTATGTTTACATATGATAGGGTCTCTACTGCGAAACGTCGCCCATTCCTTCTCTCCAGAGATGCTGCCTGACCCGTTGAGTTACTCCAGCATTTTGTGTCTATCTAAAGGGCCTGTCCCACTTGCCGATTTTTTCAGCGACTGCCGGCATCATATCAGTGTCACCAAAAGATTTTGAACATTTCAAAATCCAACGGCGACTGTTGCGACACTTGAAAAAACACCGCGTGCCAATACGTAAGTAGACAAAAGTGCTGGAGAAACTCAGTGGGTGAGGCAGCATCTATGGAGCGAAGGAAAAGGTCACGTTTCGGCTCGAGACCCTTCTTCAGACTGATGCGGGGGGGGGGCAGGAAGAGGAAAGGACGAGGCGGAGGCAGTGGGCTGTGGGAGAGCTGGGAAGGGGAGTGGAAGGGGAGGAGAAAGCAAGGACTACCTGAAACTGGAGAAGTCAATGTTCATACCGCTGGGGTGTAAACTACCCAAGCGAAATATGAGGTGCTGCTCCTCCAATTTGTGCTGGGCCTCACTCTGACCTTCTGGTCACCACGCTGCATATTTTTCGGTGACCTGATACGTCAGTCTACGATGCCGGCAGTCGCCGAAAAAAATCGCCAAGTGGGACAGGCCCTTAAGGATTCGAGGGAGTCTGTTTGTAAAGTGAAAAGCACTCACGTGGGGTTGCCTGGAGAACAGGGGGGTTGATTCGATGCACTGTGTACACAGCATCTGTTAATGAGCAGCTTATCACTTAGTGCTGAGTCAAGCTGACTATCTAAAAGACATCTGCTACACTCCTTTATTATACAAATTCAATATTTCAACTCCCGCGCCTCTGAAAGTGCCTTTTCTTTTATGCACCCAGTTCCTAAATACGATAAGATAAACATTCTTCGACGAGCAGAGGGAAAAATATATATGACAGAGGGCCAGCCACTTTTGTTGCCCTCGTTAATTAAGGCGACTTTGCATAAAGGCATCATCCGCCACTATTGTGCGCTGTCAGAACAGGCTGGTGATCAAAGCTGCTGCCCTGAACTAGCACGCAGCATTTCAAAAGGAATCAAAGAGCATGTGGTTTGTAAGGGGGCTCTGGCCTGGGACTCAGCTCAGGCAAATTAATACCCAACAATGCAGAATATTACAATAGCAATTGACTGTGTCACGGTACGGATTGGCAGCGGTAGAGCCAATCCGTTCGATACCGACTACGGGTGCTGTCTGCACAAAGTTTGCACGTTCTCCCCGTGACCAGCGTGGCGTTTTCTCCGAGATCTTTCAGGAAGGAGATGAGGAGGAATTTCTTTTGTCAGAGAATGGTGAATCTGCAGAATCCATTGCCACACAAGGCTGTGGAGGCCAAGCCAGTGGATATAAATTAGGCAGAAATTGAAGGATTCTGAATTAATACGGGTGTCAGAGGTTGTGGGTAGAAGGCAAGAGAATGGGGTTAGGAGGGAGAGATAGATCAGCCATGCTTGAATGGCGGAGTAGACTTGAAGGGCCTAATGGCCTAATTCTGCTCCTATCACATGACCTTATGATCTTCGGTTTCCCGCACAAACTCCAAAGACGTGCAGGTTTGTAGGTTAATTGGCTTGGTATAAATGTAAAACTGTCCCTGGTGTGTGTAGGGTAGTGTTAGTGTGCGGGGATCACCGGTTGGTGTGGACTTGGTGGGCCGAAGACTGAGTGTAAGGTCTTGACCCGAAACGTCAGCCTTCCTTTTTCTCCACAGATGCTGCCTGACCCGCTGAGTTACTCCAGCACTCTGTGAAACGTCACCTATCCATGTTCTCCACAGATGCTGCCTGACCCGCTGAGTTACTCCAGCACTCTGTGAAACGCCACCTATCCATGTTCTCCACAGATACTGCCTGACCCGCTGAGTTACTCCAGCACTCTGTGAAACGTCACCTATCCATGTTCTCCACAGATGCTGCCTGACCCGCTGAGTTACTCCAGCACTCTGTGAAACGTCACCTATCCATGTTCTCCACAGATGCTGCCTGACCCGCTGAGTTACTCCAGCACTCTGTGAAACGTCACCTATCCATGTTCTCCACAGATACTGCCTGACCCGCTGAGTTACTCCAGCACTCTGTGAAACGTCACCTATCCATGTTCTCCACAGATGCTGCCTGACCCGCTGAGTTACTCCAGCACTCTGTGAAACGTCACCTATTCATGTTCCCGCACAGTATCCCTAAACTAAAACCCCAGTTTGTGTAAACTCAACAAGTAGACACGTTATTTCCTGCCAGAGGTGGCGGGGAGAACGTGCAAACTCCGTACCGGCAGCACCCGTGGTCAGAGTTAAACCTGGGTCGTGCTGGCGCTGTGAGGCAGCGACTCTACCGCTGCGCCACCGTGCCACCCCACATTCCGCAGGGACATTTTGGGCCGAAGGGCCTGTTCCTGTCATGCACAGTTCTAGGTTCTTTATACAGTAATAACTTTATACAGCAATATCCAGCATTATAAAAATACTCAACAGATGATAAATCATTTGTTGCAGTAAATTCACTTTCCCGAATCATGGCCTCAGGTAGAGCCGCAATATTTATAGTATTTAGCTTTAAAAAGGAATCAGATGAGATCCCTTTCCTGTTCACTCTGTAACATATACGTCTTCTCCATATGGATCCCATAGGGAGTAGCATACAGAGGTAACTGTGAAGTAGAGAGTTTATTTTAATTTACTCAGACCCTGTCCCTGACTGAAAAAGTCACTGCTGAAAAATCCCGTATACTTTTTTTTTAACTTTATCATAAGTTCATCGGTGATAGGAGCAGAATTAGGCCATTCGGCCCATATAGTCGACACGGGGAGGCACGGTGGCGCAGAGGTAGAGTTGCTGCCTCACAGCGGCAGGGACCCCGGTTCGATCCTGACTATGAGTGCTGTCTGTACGGAGTTTGCACGTTCTCCCCGTAACTTGTGTAGATTTTCACCAGGATCTTCGGATTCCTCCCACGCTCCAAACACGTGCTGGTTTTGTAGGTAAATTGGCAACATTGTAAATTGTCGCTAGTGTGTGTGGGACAGTGTTAGTGTGCGGGGATCGCTGGTCGGCGCGGACTCGGTGGACCGGAGGGCCTGTTTCCGCCCTGTATCTCTAAACTAAGTTTAATCCACCATTCAATCGCAGCTGATCTATCTCTCCGTCCCAACCCCATTCTCCTGCTTTCTCCCCATATCCCCTGACACCCGCACTAATCAAGAATATGCCAATCTCCACCCTAAAAAGTGAAATTCTTACTTGCAGCAGCACAACAGAATATGTAAACATAGTACGCTGTAAACAAGATAATGATCGAGAGAGAAAAGTTCAATGTTGTGCATATACACACACACCCACACAATGCTGGAGTAACTCAGCGGGACAGGCAGCATCTCTGGATTAAGTGAATGGGCAACGTTTCTGGTCGGGATCCTGCTTCAGAACAGAAAACAACGATATATAGACACACACACATAATGACAAACTCACAATAATAGTGCAAATAGACAATTCAAATGCTCCCAAGTCTATGTAGTTCAGAGCCTCTTTGGAGGTTGTAGTCTTTAATAGCCTGATGGCTGTAGGGAAGAATGTTCTGTTCCTGAACCTGGACGTTACAGTTTTCAGGCTCCTGTACCTTCGTGACGATGGCAGGGGTGAAATGAGAGCGCGGCCAGGGTGGTGAGGGTCTCTGATGACGCTGGCTGCCTATCCGAGACATAGAATATAGAACTAATAAAATAAACTGCATAGGAAGGAACTGCAGATGCTGGCTCACACCAAAATGCTGGAGTAACTCAGCGGGACAGGCAGCATCTCTGGAGAGAAGGAATAGGTGGCGTTTCAGGTCGAGACCCTTCTTCAGAATGATGGAGGCGGTTTGTCTTTGTACCTGCACCTCTGCGCACATGTGCACATGACAATAAAGTTGACTCGAGGGGGGTGGGGAGGGGGGGGGAGGGGGGGGGGGGGAGGGGGGGGGTGGGGGGGGGGGGGCTGATTATAATTAGCAGGAAACAAGAGAGACTAGGTGCTGTACAAAGCTGTTAATGGTAAAAGCACCCAAGCTTCACAGACAGCTGCAGAGTGTACACAGCAGCTGGTTACCACCAAAAGATGTCCTCCAGATTAGGTTCCACGACTGATCTGGTCACCATGTGTGGTTTCAATAGTGCTGCTAAACAAACAGTAATTTGAGTTCCTGATGAACTACATAAATAAGTTTAAATTGCATCTTGCTGGAGTAAGCATTAAGTTATTAAACGGGTTGTTAAAACTACCATTGATTGAAACCTGCTGTACTCCCAATGTGCACTCCCAACAATAAAAATGCATTGTGCAAAACTTTCTCGAATACGAATCAGCTTCTCTGCCACATTTGTTTTTGCACAAACCGCTCTTGATATTCTGAGCATGGATCTAATCTGCAAAGAAGGGTGTCATTTTTTTCTAAGGCAGCGATAGGTAGATTCTTGATCAGTGCAGGAAGGAACTGCAGATGCTGGTTTACACCGAAGATGGGCACAAAATGCAGGAGTAACTCAGTGGGACCGGCAGCATCCCTGGAGGGAAGGGATGGGTGATGTTTCGGGTCGAGACCCTTCTTCAGTCTGAGAGTCAGGGGAGAGGGAGACACACAGAGATAAGGAAGGGTTAAAGTGCGGATGTCGGGGGTTACAGGGGGAACGCAGGAGAATGGGGTTAGGAGGGAGAGATGGATCAGCCATGATTGAATGGTGGAGTAGGCTTGATGGGCCGTATGGCCTAATTCTGTTCCTAGAACTTATGAACTAATGTAATAGACTAGGTGGGGGAAATCCAAGCTCTGGTGTTAAGAGGAGAGTTGCTGTTTTAATCTAGTTTAATTTAATTTAATTTAATTTTATGTAAGATCTCTGCTAATTGTATACTTTTTGCAGTTTTATTCTCAATATATTTGAGAAATACATAGACGTGGGCTTGGGGAAGAAAACTGCCAAATCAAAGGTTACAACTTCTTGCAATCTCTTACCACAAATTCACTATTAGAGGCATGGAGGTATACAACACGGAAACAGGCCTTTTGGCCCATCTAGTCCATGCCGACCAAGTTGGTAAATTGCACGAGTCCCATTTGTCTGCATTTAGGCCATAGCCCTCTAAACACTTCACCAAAAGTCCTATCTCACCAGGGACTAACTCTACTAACTTACTGGACCACAATGCCGCCCACAATATTTAATATGAAAAAGAACATGTGATTCTGTTTGTAGTTTGTTGGTTGTTTGTTTGGTTGTTTTTTGCACAAAGTCCGCAGGCACGGCCACTTTTCATTTCGCTGCACATCCCGTATGTGTATGTGACGAATAAACTTGACTTGACTTCCTCTGTTGTGCTGCTAGAAGTAAGAATTTCATTGTTCTATCTCGGACATATGACAATTAAACACTTGTGACTCTTCATTCTGCAAGTACCTTTTCCTAGTTGAGTTTGGAGATTCAGCACGGAAACAGGCCCTTCGGCCCACCGAGTCCGCGCCGACCAGCGGTCCCCGTACACTAACACTATTCTACACACACTGGGGACAATTTACAATTCTTACCAAAACCTGTATGTCTTTGGAGTGTGGAAGGAAACCGGAGCACCCAGGGAAAACCCACGCAGGTCACAGGGAGAACGTACAAACTCCGCACAGACAGCACCCGTAGTCAGGATCGAACCCGGGTCACTGGTGCTGTGAGGCAGGTGAGGGGGAAAAGATTTAATAGGAACCTGAGGGGCAACTTTTATTTACACAAGGTGTGATAGGTGTATGGAATGAGCTGCCATTAGGATCATGAGCTCGCATGTTCCTGGACCCAGTGTCATGGGCAATATTCACCCCTCAATGACTCTTCACCAAATCAAATGATCTGTTCATTATCATAGTCATAGAGTCATCCAGCATGGAAACAGGCCCTTCGGCCCAGCTTGCCCACACTGGCCATCTACACTAGTTCCACCTGCCTGTATTTGGTCCATATCCCTCTAAACCTGACCTATCCATGTACCTGTCCAAATGTTTCTGAAACATTGTGGTAGTCCCAGCCTCAACTACCTCCTCCGGCAGCTCGTTCCATATACCCACCACCCTTTGTGTGAAAATGTTACCCCTCAGATTCCTATTAAATCTTTCCCCCCTCACCCTAAACCTATATCCTCTGGTCCTCGATTCCCTAACCCTGGGCAGGAGACTCTGTGTGTCTACCATCTGTAGACTATGCTCAAATCCTGGGTAGACAAAAATGCTGCAGAATCTCAGCGAGTGAGGCAGCATCTATGGAGCGAAGGAATGGGCGACGTTTCGGGACAAGACCCTGACACTGCAACCCAGAGTTAAAATTATACTGCCTCTATTTTATCCTGCAAACCATAAGTACTCTGTGAACAAGAATTAATACGTCTGAAGAATTTCTGAGTCCACGTTTAATTAAGCAGCTGAGTATTTAAGAGAAACATATAAATGTGGTACATTTTACAATGTAGTGTTCCATTGTACGCTGTGGTAAGTGAAACCTGCCCGTGCTGTTAATGAAGGAATGGGAAGCAAGATCAACATTTGAGCAACGTTCCTTTTTATGTAAACTATTAAAGTAACATGCCCTGGTAATCATTTCCCTCTTCCTGTCTTTAGCGTAGTTGACTTTACAGACCCTTCATCCCACCGAGCCCGCGCCGACCAGCGACCCCCACACCCTAGCACTATCCTACACACACGAGGGATCATTTACAAATTTACCAAAGCCAATTACTGTCATAATATCATATAATATAATACAATATGACATAATATAATATGTTATAATACGATATATATAATACAATATTATATCATCTAATGTGATTTGATATAAAACAATATGATATAATATAACATAATATATTATAATATGCAGAGATGCTGCCTGACCCGTTGAATTCTTCCATCACTTTGTCTCCTTTCTCTAACATGGGGGCTGGAGGGTTCTGACTTTACGCTGCGGGATATGGAGGAGGGGGGAGGTGGGGGAGGGGGGTGGGGGTTCGCTGGTGCAGTCGTCCCGTGAGGATTGCAGATGGAGATGGAGAAGGGGGGTGGTGGGGAGGGGGGGGGGGGGGGGGGGGTGCGTGGAATGTGCATGGAATCACAGCTTGACCAGACATGAGGCTCCGTGCATTCCAGCCTTTTACATAGCGTTCATTGTTCAACAAATCAGACACAGCCTCGGCCTAATGAATAAGGATTTTCAAAGGGCCCTATTGTTAAATATTGGTTGGCACAGAAGCAGGTGAATACGGAGAGCAAAAATTCATTACTTGCAAAGCAGCCTTAGCCACAACATCAGTAGTATATCGGTGTTATTTAGCCTCTTAAGCCTTCGATGGATTAGACCCTTAATGGATGGACCCAGTGTCGTCTGATTATTATCAGCTCGGAGAGATTTAACAGGTGGACTCTTTATTTAAGCTAAATAGAAGAGCCATTTTCTAAAACAAACAGGTCCGAAGAAGGGTCTCAACCCGAAACGTCACCCATTCCCTCTCTCCAGAGATGCTGCCTGTCCCGCTGAGTTACTCCAGCTTTTTGTGTCTATCTTTGGTTTAAACTAGCATCTGCAGTTCCTTCTTACACTCGTTATCTACTCTGATAGAAATTGCTAATCAGAATTTTATTTGGTCACTTTTATTTTCCAGTTAGCCCATCTACCTCTGGTGCGTTACAGTTGTACAAGACTTTGGTGGGACTGCATTTGGAGTATTGTGTTGGAGGAACTGCAGATGCTGGCTAACATTGAAGATAGACGCAAAATGCTGGAGTAACTCAGTGGGACACTGAGGAAGGGTCTCGACCCATTCCTTCCCTCCAGAGATGCTGCCTGTCTCGATGAGTTAATCCAGTTTTGTCTTTAACTATCTTCGGGTCAAACCAGCATCTGCAGTTCCTTCCTACACATAAGTTTGTAGGTTAATTAGCTTTGGTAAAAATTGTAAATTCTCCCCAGTGTATTGGATAGTGCCAGTATACGGGATGATCGCTGGTCGGCGCGGACTCGGTGGAACGCAGGGCCTGTTTCCACGCTGTATCTCTAAAGTATACTAAACTAAACTAGGAATATTTCCTATTTACTTGTCCCGCATGCCGTCTATATCTCTCGTTTCTCTCTTCACTAACGAGTCTGAAGAAGGGCCTCGACCCGAAACATCACCCATTCCTTCTCTCCAGAGATTCTGCATGTCCCGCTGAGTTACTCCAGCATTATGTGTCCTTCATTGGCGTATTGTGTTCAGTTTTGCTCACCAGGAAGGAACTGCAGACGCTGGTTTAAACCAAAGATAGACACAAAATGCTGGAGTAACTCAGCGGGACAGGCAGCATCTCTGGAGAGAAGGAATGGGTGACGTTTCGGGTTAAGACCCTTCTTCAGCCTAGTTAGCGAAAAGGGAAACGAGAGATATGGACGATATTGTAGTGAGAAAAATAACTATGAATGAAAGATTTGCAAAAAAGTAACAATGATAAAGGAAACAGGCCGTTGTTAGCTGTTTGTTGGGTGAAAGCGAGAAGCTGGTGCAACTTGGGTGGGGGAGGGATGGAGAGAGAGGGAATGCCGGGGCTACTTGAAGTTAGAGAATTCAATATTCATACCACTGGCATGTTGTTAAGCTGGAAAGAGTGCAAGAGATTTACAGGGATGTTGCCAGGACTTGAGGGCCTGAGCTACAGGTAGAGGACTTTAATCCTTTCAGTTCAGGAGGCTGAGTGGTGATCTTATAGAGGTGTACAAGATCATGACGGGAATAGATAAGGTGAACGCACACAGCCTTTAGTGTCATTAAGGACGTAGGTTTAACGTGAGAGGGGAAAGATGTGATAGTCGGTCGCGGGTGTGCCGTCGAGACAACGGCGTGGGAGTGGCGCCGAGAGCCAAGAAGGACCCCGTGTAGGGGAGGGGGCCGCAGGGTTCAAAGGGGGACCTGGCGTGGGGGGAGGGGAGCACCGAGCACAAGGAGTGGCCTTTGGAGACGACATTGAACACCTCATATCTGTCGGCGCCCTTTATGTGGCAACCCTTTGCATACCTTGTGTTCGGTACGCAAGCCAAAGAATTTCTCTAACCAGGTAGCCCCGGCATTCCCTCTCTCTCCATCCCTCCCCCACCCAAGTCGCACCAGCTTCTCATTCTCACCCAACAAACAGCTAACAATGGCCTGTTTCCTTTATCATTGTTACTTTTTTGCAAATCTTTCATTCATAGTTACTTATCTCTCTACAATATCGTCTATATCTCTCATTGCCCTTTTCGCTAATTAGTCTGAAGAAGGGTCTTGACCCGAAACGCCACCCATTCCTTCTCTCCAAAGAAGCTGACTATCCCACTGAGTTACTCCAGCATTTTGTGTATACCTTTGGTTTAAACGAGCATCTGCAGTTCCTTCCTACATCATTCATTGATTCATTCTCCAGAGGTGCTGCCTAACCCACTGAGTTACTCCAGCACTTTGGGCTTTTTTTTTTGCCACCCAACGTATGCAGTTCCTCGTGAAGTTTCTACATGGCAAGAATATCAACCTTGGTGAAACCAGTGCCGCATTTATGTTTCGATGCTAAAGTGATTTGCCTTTCCCAAATTTCGGATGAGAGCGAATGGCCAAAGGATAAATGAAAAGCTGCTCAAAAAAAAAGTCATAAATTAAGTGACTCTGACATGAAGCCAAAAGCTTCACAAGTATTATGTATGCCTATTGTTAGCAAAGTCCAACACATGAACCCGATTGCTGCTTTAGCGAGCTTAAAAAAATCTGCAAATATACTTTTAAAATCACCGTGACTTTTGTTTGCTGGAATGCCGTTTGGCAGCCATGATATACTGCTGGGCTCAGACACTCTGTGATGTAGCCAACTATATCATGCCTCACCAGCCCACCGTTCAAAATTAAACTATAAATATTGGCACACACACACGGCTATTAGAGGGCTTTCCTCAGTTTTCTTCATTCCTTAAGACGGTGGCGCAGCGGTAGAGTTGCTGCCTCACAGCGCCAGAGACACGGGTTCGATCCCGAATATGGGTGCTGTCTGTACAGAGTTTGCACGTTCTCCCTGTGACCTGCGTGGGTTTTCTCCGAGATCTTAAGTTTCCACCCACACTCCAATCACGCCCAGGTTTGTAGGTTAATTGGCTTGGCGTAACTGTTAATCATCTCTGGTGTGTGTAGGTTAGTGTAAGTGTGCGGGGACTCGGTGGGCTGAAGGGCCTGTTTCCACACTGTATCTCTAAACTAAACTATACTAAACTGAACATTTATTCCTGGCGACATGCAGATTCATCGCAGCCAGATGGTTTCCAATACTTTGGCCAAGAGTCCCGGTGTTTCACATTGAGTTACGGCTAGTTCCCATTGAGAGCCGTCAATCGAGAATTGATTGGAAATTGGATTACATTCTGAGTTGGCAAAGACTGAAGAAAGATCCCAACCTGAAATGTCACCTATCCATTCCCTCCATGATACTGCCACGTATGGCTGTCAGGGGTAACGTTCGATCCTGAACGAGTTTGTACGTTCTCCCCGTGACCTGCGAGGATTTTCTCTGAGATATTCGGTTTCCTCCCACAGGTTTGTAGGCTAATTGGCTTGTTATAAATGTAAATTGTCCCTAGTGCGTGTAGGATAGTGTTAGTGTGCGGGGATCGCTGGTCGGAGCGGACTCGGTGGGCCGAAGGGCCTATTTCCACGCTGTATCTCTAAACTAAATGGTGACAACTGAATCCTTTAGTGCAGATGGAGGTTTCCAATGTTGTTGGACGTATGAGGTGATCAGTGGTGTGGACGGAGCTCCACCAAAGAGCTGACGTTCACTTCTGGCCGGCCGTTATGCTTGCAGGGTGGAAAATGAAACCAGATTTAGACTGAGCTGATCCAAGGGATGTTGGAAGGTCAGGCCAGTGCCAACTCTTACCTTACTTTGGTAGTGATCTATCTCTGCTGTGCCTCCATATTTGGTGCTGTGCAAGATGGAACCAAGTTTACACCGAGATCTAAGATAGACGCAAAGAGCCGGAGTAACTCAGCGGGACAGGCAGCATCACTGGAGAAAAGGAATGGGTGACGTTTCGGGTCGGGACCCTTCTCCAGACCCTTCTGCAGACGGTGCTATAGAACAAATGAATGAAAGATATGCAAAAAAGTAACGATATCAAGGAAAGATGGATCAGTTGGCTGTGGGCTAGGTGAAAACGAGTTACAGACAATGAAACTCGACAGGAAGACTGTGAAACTAGTACGACGACTAGGGTGGGGGAGGGGCAGATAGGGAGAGAGGGGACGCAAAGGATTACTTGAAGTTAGAGAAACCAATATTCATACCGAAGATAGACATAAAATGCCGGAGTAACATCAGCGGGTCAGGCAGCATCTCTGGAGAGAAGGAATGGGTGATGCTTTGTGTCGAGACTTCTTCAGATAGGGTTGTAAGCTGCCCAAGCGAAATATGAAATGCAGTTCCTCCAATCTGCATTTGGCCTCACTCTGACAATGGAGGAGGCCCAGGATAGAACAGTCAGTGTGGGAATGGGAGGGGGAGTTGAAGTGTTTGGCAAACGGGAGACCATAAAGGCCCAGGTGAACTGAGCGAAGGTGTTCAGTAAAACGATCGCTCAGTTTATACTGAGAGAGGTCCCTGTATCAGGTAGATGAAGCTTTGCCAGGCAACAGGGTAAACTAACCCACTATTGTTCTATCCGATTCATATTCCGTCCAGTTTAGATTAGTTTAGTTGAGAGATACAGCTCACATATAGTTGCGGAAACAGGCCCTTCGGCCCACCGGGTCCGCGCCAACCAGCGATCCCCGCACATTAACACTATCCTACACACACGAGGGACAAGTTACACATACACCAAGCCAATTCATCTACAAACCTGCACGTCTTTGGAGTGTGGGAGGAAACCGAAAATCTCGGAGAAAACCCACGCAGGTCACAGGGAGAACGAGCAAACTCCGTACAGACAGCGCCCGTAGTCGGTATCGAACCCGGGTCTCCGGCTCTGCATTCGCTGTAAAGGGGTTGTCCCACTGCGGCGAGTTAAGAAGAGTGTCTACGACCTTCAAGCTCGAGGGCATTCGCCTGGAAAACCTCGAGCTAGATCAACCATCAGTGTTGAAACCGCGAGCTGCATCGACCGACAGTGCGCACACGCATGCGCACACACACGCACACACGCGCACACACACGCACACACGCACACGCATGCAAACGCACATGCGTGCGCGCACGCACACACACGCGCACATACACGCACACACACACGCGCGCGCACACACACGCACACTCAAGCACACACACGCACATTCACGCACACGCACGCATACGCACACACACACACGCACACACACACACACGCACGCACGCACGCACGCACGCACGCACGCACACACACACACACACACACACACACACACACACACACACACACACACACACACACACACACACACACACACAAAGGCGGGGCCAGGGAAAGCGGGGGAGCGCTATCTGAAATTCATACCCGCGATGAAAAGGAAAGTAAACGGTTGCCACAGTGTACGGTAAGTCCTTTAGAGAGTGGGGAGAGGTGGGGAGAGGTGGGGAGAGAAGGGGAGAGAAGGGGGGGAGAATTGGGGGAGAAGGAGTGGAGACACTTTTAAGAAGTATAATAAAGTTTAGCGGGCATTTTACCTACCGATCGGTTTTCCTTGGTCCTGAAAACTCCAATAAGCCAATCAAAATGCCGGGTCAGCGAAGGAGATTGCCTATGGCTGCCCTCGACTGCCTGTAACTACATAGCGACCCCACTCCACTGCACTACGAGAACCATGACGACCAAATTTTACTGCCGGAAAAATTTTCAACATGCTGAAAATTTTCCGCGGCCTAGCTGAGGCTGCGAGTATGCGGAAACTTCCCTCGTGCTTGAAGGAGAGTTCCAGCGACCTCATAGGACCTCCTAGAACCACGTGTCGACCATGCTGCGAGTTTGAGTCGAGGGCAAACTCTTCTAAACTCGCAGATTATATCGCCGCAGTGGGACAGCCCCTGAAGGCAGCAACTCTACCGCTGCACCACCGAGACCGCCCATGTTATGTGAAAAAAAATCATCCTTCCTGTTTTCGTAAAGCGTAGATTGAGAAGAAAACAAAATAAAGTAGATGCAAGTGGAATCTGCTTATGTCTGTGTAAATAGTTCCTTCAAGCTGTACGTTAAATGGTTTCCAAATTTAGAATTTCTATTGCAATCATTTTTAATTTAATGTTGGCTCCCTCAGGCATCATAAAGATGGGTTTGATCATCAGTTTGTGCTGTTGCTCAGAATTAGCACTGATGTTACTTGGCGGATTTTAGTTCCATGATGTAGATTCAATGTCATCGAGTCATAGAGTGATACAGCGTGGAAACAGGCCCTTTGGCCCAACCTGCCCACACTGGGCCAACATGCCCCAGCTACACTAGTCCCACCTGCCTGCACTTGGTCCATATCCCTCCAAACCTGTCCTATCCATGTAGCTGTCTAACTGTTTCTTAAACGTTGGGATAGTCCCTGCCTCAACTACCACCTCCGGCAGCTCGTTCCATGCACCCACCACCCTTTGTGTGAAAAAGTTACCCCTCAGATTAAATTAAATCTTTTCCCCCTCACCTTAAACCTATGTCCTCTGGGTCTCGATCCCCCTACTCTGGGCAAGAGACTCTGTGCATCTACCCGATCTATTCCTCTCATGATTCTGTGCATAAACCTGCATATTGGCCATCATGTCCATTTCTGCTCAATCTATCCAAACCCAACGACAGATGATATGTGTGGGACGAAACTGCAGATGCTGGTTTATGCTGAAGATAGACACAAAATGTTGGAGTAACTCAGCGGGTCAGGCAGCATCTCTGGAGAGAAGGAATAAGTGACGTTTTGGGTGGGGTCGGGACCCTTCTTGAGGCAACATCCCTTTCAGGTTTATTAAATCTGACTCATAATTTAATACCAGCTGCAAAGTTAATTACCAATTATTCTCTTCGGGAGCCGAGTGATGACAAGCTGGACTGAAGCATTAGAAGGCTGTTCTCACAGTCGGTCATGAGTTAAACATGTCCCTTCACTCCTCGTTCAATCACTAGTCACGGTGCAATGTGCCAACAGCTCGGCATTCTTTTCTGGATTTGTTTGCGGTCATAGGGAGAACGTATAAACTCCGTACAGAGAGCACCTGTGGTCGGGATCGAACCCGGGTCTCTGGCGCAGTGAGGCAGCAACTCTACCGCTGTGCCACCATGCCACCCAAACATTAACTATCCATGTTCTCCACAGATGCTGCCTGACCCACTGAGTTACTCCAGCACTCTGTGAAACGTCACCCATTCCTTCTCTCCAGAATACCATAATATCAGATAATTCGCACCCTTAATAATTGGCACCATTTGAAAAATCACTTATTTTTGGAGAGAAGGAATGGGCGACTTTTCGGGCCGAGACCCAAAGGGTCTCGAGCCGAAACGTCACCCATTCCTTCCCTTCACAGATGCTGCCTGACCCGCTGAGTTACTCCAGCACTCTGTGAAACGTCACCTATCCATGTTCTCCACAGATGCTGCCTGACCCGCTGAGTTACTCCAGCACTCTGTGAAACGTCACCTATCCATGTTCTCCACAGATGCTGCCTGACCCGCTGAGTTACTCCAGCACTCTGTGAAACGTCACCTATCCATGTTCTCCACAGATGCTGCCTGACCCGCTGAGTTACTCCAGCACTCTGTGAAACGTCACCTATCCATGTTCTCCACAGATGCTGCCTGACCCGCTGAGTTACTCCAGCACTCTGTGAAACGTCACCTATCCATGTTGTCCACAGATGCTGCCTGACCCGCTGAGTTACTCCAGCACTCTGTGAAACGTCACCTATCCATGTTCTCCACAGATGCTGCCTGACCCGCTGAGTTGCTCCAGCACTCTGTGAAACGTCACCTATCCATGTTTTCCACAGATGCTGCCTGACCCGCTGAGTTGCTCCAGCACTCTGTGAAACGTCACCTATCCATGTTCTCCACAGATGCTGCCTGACCCGCTGAGTTGCTCCAGCACTCTGTGAAACGTCACCTATCCATGTTCTCCACAGATGCTGCCTGACCCGCTGAGTTACTCCAGCACTTAGTCTAGTTTAGTTTAGTTTAGTTTAGTTTAGAGATACAGCGCGGAAACAGGCCCTTCGGCCCACCGAGTCCACGCCGACCAGCGATCCCCGCACACTAGCACTATCCTTCTCACAATTTACATTTACCCCTTTGGAGTGTGGGAGAAACCGGAGCGCCCAAGGAGAAAACTCATGCGGGTCACTGGGAGAACGTACAGACAGCACCCGTAGTCGGGATCGAACCTGGGTCTGTGGCGCTGTGAGGCAGCAACTCTACCGCTGCGCCAGCATGCTGCCCATGCTGGCATGATTCTTCACGTAAGGTAGGTCTAACCCCAGCCCTGTGAGAAGTCCAGGAGCAAACGGAGTGGGTTTTAAAACATCAGGATTTCCCAAGGGTTGACCCAGGGCAATGGAATACTTGTTAAAATGTAGTCACCGCTACAGTGTGGGAAACAAGGCACGGTGGCGCAGCGGTAGAGTTGCTGCCTCGCAGCGCCAGAGACCAGGGTTCCATCCTGAACTCTCCGCCACCAGTGCGGGTTTTATCAGAGGTCTTCCATTTCCTTCCACACTCTAAAGACGTACAGGTTTGTAGGTTAATTGGCTTGGTATAAATGTAACATTGTCTCTAGTGTGTGTAGAGTAGTGGGCAGTGTGGACTTGGTGGGCTGAAAACTGAAAGTAAGGTTCCGACCCGAAACGTCACCCATCTTTTTTATTTCTATCTATCTATCTGTCTAGGTTACACAAAAAGCTGGAGAAACTCAGTGGGTGCAGCAGCATCTAAGGAGCGAAGGAGATAGGCAAAATTTTGGGCCAAAACCCTATTTATCTGTCTATCTGTCTGTCTGTCTGTCTGTCTGTCTGTCTGTCTGTCTGTCTGTCTGTCTGTCTGTCTGTCTGTCTGTCTGTCTGTCTGTCGATCTATCTATCTGTCTATCTGTCCAATCTCCTCCTATCTTTCGACCCTGACCTAAGATAGGAGATAGTTGAGGCTGGGACTATCCCAACGTTTAAGAAACAGTCAGACAGGTACATGGCTAGGACAGGTTTGGAGGGATATGGGCCAAACGTGGGCGGGTGGGACGAGTGCAGCTGAGGCATGTTGCCCGATGTGGGCACGTTGGGCCGAAGGGCCAGTTTCTATGACTCTAAAGAAATAACCTTCTATGCTAGTGTACATAAGACTGGTGCACACAACCCCAATAGTCTATTTCTGAAATCAGGCTCCGATATTTACATTAGCTCCTGAGTGTACAAGCACTGGCTTTTATCCAGTCAAACATCATCATTTATATAAAAATTGAGCACCACTAAATTGGTTAGCTGCTGCCCCTATTAAAGGCAAATGCTCTTCTCTATCAGATCCAATCTGTAGCTGGGTTTCCCAATGTCTATTTCCTTGCTGGAAGCAAGAAGAATGAGGAATGATAGCAGAAAATTGCATTGATATCACAACACTGGCTATCAGCTTGATGAGCTCATGAAAGCTCACCTGCAGGGCAATTCAACTGTATTTTCACGGGAATGTTTTTTTTTCTCTCTCTCTCTTTCTCCTTGAGAATCGCATTATATAGTGGAGTGAGTGAGCGGCCAATATGATTCAGGCCGACTGTGTCTTTGTAACACAAGCTCATGGTTCAACTCAGGGTCATTCCTTCCCCTTGAAAGGCTCTTTGTTGTTATTCTCATTCTGTTTTGTTTGTCATGGTCATAGAGTCAGAGTGATAAGAGTCGTAGCATCATGGATCGGCAAGACCCAGCGCAGGCTCGGCGATCGTTTAGCTGAACACCTCCGCTCAGTCCGCATTAACCTATCTAATCTCCCGGTGGCTCAGCACTTCAACTCCCCCTCCCACTCCCAATCTGACCACTCTGTCCTGGGCCTCCTCCATTGTCAGAGTGAGGCCCAGCGCAAATTGGAGGAACAGCACCTCATATTTTGCTTGGGTAGTTTACACCCCAGCGGTATGAACATTGACTTCTCTAACTTCAGGTAGCCCTTGCTTTCTTTCTCTCTCCATCCCCTCCCCCTTCCCAGTTCTCCCACTAGTCTTACTGTCTCCATCCACATTCTATCCTTGTCCCACCCCCTCCCCTGACATCAGTCTGAAGAAGGGTCTCAACCCAAAACATTACCCATTCCTTCTCTCCAGAGATGCTGCCTCACTCGCTGAGTTACTCCAGTATTGTGTCTACAGAAATAGGCCCTTTGGTCCACCTTGCCATTAGTTTGTAAGTGATAGGAGTAGAATTAGTCCATTCGGCCCATCGTCCGCTCTGCTATTCAATCGTGCTGATCTATCTCTCCCTCCTAACCCCATCCTCCTGCCTTCTCCCCATAACCCCTGCCTCCCGTACTGATCAGGAATCTATCTATCTCTGCCTTAAAAATATCCACTGGCTAGGCCTCCACAGCCTTCTGTGGCAATGAATTCTAATTGATCCATGCCGACCAAGTTGGCAAATAGTGTGGGAAGGAACTGCAGGTGCTGGTTTAAGCCAAAGATAGACACAAGGTGCTGGAGTATCTCAGCGGGACAGGCAGCATCTCTGGAGAGAAGGAATGGGTGACGTTTCAATCTTACTGCACCAGTCCTTTGTTCATTATCTCTCTACATCACCTTCCATATCTCTTGTTTCCCTCCCCCTGGCTCTCAGTCTGAAGAAGTATCTCGACCCGAAACGTCACCCATTCCTTCTCTCCAGAGATGCTGCCCGTCCCGCTGAATTACTCCAGCTTTTTGTGTCTATCTTCAGTTGAAACCAGCAAGTGCAGTTCCTCCCTACACATTATGGTTATTAATATTGGGGTTTAATATTTATTGAACATTTATTTTGTTTGTTAGCTATTGTTAGCCACAGGTCGTGCTGCTGCCAATAAGAATTTTATTAGTCCATTGTTGATACATATAACAATTAAACATTCTTGAATCTTGAAGTTTTGCTTATTGTATATTAATTATCTCTGTGTATCGTGCTGCTGCAGGCACCAACATGATTGTTCCGACGATAGGCTGGAGTAACTCAGCGGGACAGGCAGCATCTATGGAACGATGCTGCAACATTTCGGGCTGAAACCCTTAAGGAAATAGGCAACATTTCAGGCCGAAACCCTTAAGGGTTTCGGCCCGAAATGTTGCCTATTTCCTTCGCTGCCGCACCCGCTGAGTTCCTCCAGCAATTTTGTCTACAATTAAACATTTGTTTTCCACCCCACCTGCTCTGTGTTAACTCTCCCCTCCCCCCCCCCCCCCTTCTGTCCTGGGCCTCCTCCATTGTCAGAGTGCAATTTGGACGAACAGTACCTCATATTTCGCTTGGGCAAGTGGTATGTGTATTGATATCTCTAACTTCAAGTAACCCTTGCTCTCCCTCTCTCTCCAGCCCTCCTCCACCCAAGTTCTCCGACTAGTTTCACTCTCCTCCGATTAATGTTATTGTTTGTGTGTCTCGTTGTCACGTTCCCCTCAGCTATGAATGGACCATTCTACATCTCCTTGAGCATCGTCTGCTTTGATTTGTCTTTTTCACACCTTACCCTTCCATATCTCTGGGGTTACACAAAAAGCTGGAGAAACTCAGCGGGTGCAGCAGCATCTAAGGAGCGAAGGAGATAGGTGACGTTTCGGGTCGAGACCCTTCTTCAGACCTTCCATATCTCTCGTCTCCCTCTCCCCTGACTCTCAGTCTGAAGCAAAGATCCTATAGCGGAGCAAGATAGACCACTCCTGCTAAATGCAACGAGCTGATGTATAGTACGCAACGGAGCGGAACGTGGGCCTTTTTTTCACCCATTTCAGTAACCCGACCCGACCCGACCCGACTCGCAGTGTAATCAACGTTGCGGGGGAACAGTTTGTGTTAATAAATTATAATTCTGAAAATGAGGAGAAGATTTTTACCAAATAACTTTTATTTTTACGAGGATGTTTGCGTAACCGGCTTCCGTCTCCGCACTAGTACCTTTGCTCCGCTGTGACGGGATCTTTGGTGCGGAGACGGAAGCCGGTTACGGAAATGGGGCTGAAAATTACCCGTGAACCTGCCCATGCCCACTCTACGTCTTTTTTGTCGAGCGATCTATCTTGCTCGCTGTAGGATCTTTGGTCTGAAGTGGGTCTCGAACCGAAACGTCACCAGTTCCTTCTTTCCAGAGATGCGGCCTGTCCCCGCTGAGTTACTCCGGCATTTTGTGTCTGTCTTCAGCATCTGCAGTTCCTTCCGACACGACTTTCACCGTTGTACTGCTGTGAATACACCATGGGGAAGCTGCTTTGACTTGACGCCTCCCGAGGCAATTTAAGTTTCCCAGTGAAACAAAAGAAGGGGATCTTTGATCACTCGCCAAAGGAGGTCTCTGGTTAGTGTGAAGCTGCTGTCAACTTGGTGTGAATTGCTGACTGACTGAACTTTTGTTTCTGTTTTTCTGTTTAAACACAGAAGCAGCAGGAGCAGCTATAATCTTTTAGACTTTAGAGATACAGCACGGAAACAGGCCCTTCAGCCCATCGAGTCCACACCGACCAGCGATCCCCGCACACTAACTCTATCCTTAAGGGCCTGTCCCACCAGCATGCAACTCTATGCGATGAGCGCGACCTAACGTGGTCGCTTGAGCCGTCCGGCGTCGCGGGGCCGGTCCCACTTCGATCGCCGGAACCGTGCGGAATTGTGCGGAGTTCGTCCCAACATCGCGCGGGGCTCCGAAAAACTGACTATGTTCAAAAATTCCGTGCGGCAACGGCTTGTCGGCTCGCAGTCGCCTCGACGCATTACACACCGCCTCAACGTCGTGCCTCCGTGACCCTCTCTGGAGGTGCCTCCGTGACCCTCTATGTGTGTGGCTCCGTGGCCCTCTCTGTGTGTGCCTCTGTGCCCCTCTCTGTGTGCCCCTCTCTGTCCTGGCGAACTTACCTTTAAGACTTCGCTCCAAGTTCGCCTCACTTTGCGCCGCGTTGCGCCACTCACCCGACCTCCGCGCGGCCCTCGCTGCCGGTTTGGTCGCGCTTGCCGCATGCAGGCGCATGCTGGTGGGAACGGCCCTGTACAGGGGATCACCCGACCTCCGCGCGGCCCCCGCTTATAGTTTGATCGCGCTCATCGCATGGAGTCGGATGCTGGTAGGACGGGCCCTTTACAGTCTGAGGAAGTGTCTCTGGCGCTGTGAGGCAGCAACTCTACCGCTGCGCCACTGTGCCGCCATTGACCGGATCCCACTCCATCGAGAGACAAGCGAAACAAGAGAGTCCAGAGTGTGTAATTGCGATCTCTACCGACATCCCAATAATGAAATTCTTACTTGTAGCAACTTAACAGGCTTGTAAATGCCATCAATGCAATGATGCAAAAATGTAACAGCTTCCAAGTTGGTGCCCAACCGAGGCGACTATTTACGTGCTAATCAGCTGATCTGCAGTCAGACATTACAATCGCTCCACACTCTTAAATCTCTTTTCCTACAGCACCATTTCTTCTCTGTACACCGTGCACGGCTCGATTATAATCATGTATTGTCTTTCACCAGTCAGCGGAAAGACAATACATGATTATAATCGAGCACGCAACAAAAGCTTTTCACTGTACCTCGATACACGTGACAATAAACTAAACAGCTAAATGTAATAATAGTATTGGCACAGTGGTGCAGGGAGAACGTGCAAACTCCGTACAGACAGCACCCGTGGTCAGGATCGAACCCGGTCTCTGGTGCTGTGAGGCAGCATCTACCGCTGCGCCACTGTGCCGCCCCAAGGCTGAGTTACTCCAGCACTCTGTGAAACTTCACCTATCCATGTTCTCCACAGATGCTGCCTGATCCGCTGAGTTACTCCAGCACTCTGTGAAACGTCACCTATCCATGTTCTCCACAGATGCTGCCTGACCCGCTGAGTTACTCCAGCACTCTGTGAAACGTCACCTATCCATGTTCTCCACAGATGCTGCCTGACCCGCTGAGTTACTCCAGCACTCTGTGAAACGTCACCTATCCATGTTCTCCACAGATGCTGCCTGACCCGCTGAATTACTCCAACACTGGAGTAACTCAGCACGGGACCTAACTTTGCAGCCTTCCCTCATAGTGGGAACCATTGTGGGGAGATGATTTAATGTTTATTGTTAAATTCTTTAATGTTGTGTCTTATCTTTATTCATGTGCTGCAATGGCAAGTCAACTTTCACTGCCCCAATTGGTGTATGTGATTATAAGTGTCCTTTGTATCCTTGTATCCTTATATACAATGTGGGGGAATCAAGACTTTTCAAGAAGATATGCTGTGAAACGTCACCTATCCATGTTCTCCACAGATGCTGCCTGACCCGCTGAGTTACTCCAGCACTCTGTGAAACGTCACCCATTCCTTCTCTCCAGCATACCATAATATCAGATAATTCGCACCCTTAATAATTGGCACCATTTGAAAAATCACTTATTTTTGGAGAGAAGGAATGGGTGACGTTTCACAGAGTCGCCCATTCCTTCCCTTCACAGATGCTGCCTGACCCGCTGAGTTACTCCAGCACTCTGTGAAACGTCACCTATCCATGTTCTCCACAGATGTTGCCTGACCCGCTGAGTTACTCCAGCACTCTGTGAAACGTCACCTATCCATGTTCTCCACAGATGCTGCCTGACCCGCTGAGTTACTCCAGCACTCTGTGAAACGTCACCTATCCATGTTCTCCACAGATGCTGCCTGACCCGCTGAGTTACTCCACCTTTTTGTGTCTATATTCAGTCTACACCAGCATCTGCAGTTGACCCATTCCTTTTCTCCAAAGATGCACAGCTTATGACCCATGGCTATGAATATTGATTTCTCTAACTTCAAGTATTTCAAGTAATTTCTTCTCTCTCCATCCCTCCCCCACCCAAGCTTCTCGTTCTCACCCAACAAACAGCTAACGATGGCCTGTTTCCTTTATCATTGTTACGTTTTTGCATATCTATCATTCATTTGTTCTACATCTCTCTACATCACTGTCTAGATCTCTCGTTTCCCTCTCCCCTGATTCTCAGTCTGAAGAAGGGTCTCGACCCGAAACGCCGCCCATCCCTTCTCTCCAGAGATGCTGCCTGTCCCGCTGAGTTACTCCAGCATTTTGTGTCTGTCTTCGATTTAAACCGGCGTCTGTAGTTCCTTCCTACACTGAACGCTCCACACCCCTTTATTGCCTCAAGGAACTCTGCTGCAATAGAGGATTCTTCCCACAACAACATAAAGAAATGGGATAAATTGCCTGACGTGAACTCTGTCCATGGATGACACTTCCTCAGCCAGGGAGCTGGAGGGGAACTGCGGACCTGACTCATAGCAGCACAGTACATTCTGTAGAAAGCAAAGTTAATTTACCCAGAAAACAGAGTTTATTTCAAGTTTGAAGGAAGTGAAATTTAAAGTAACTTCCCCAATGGGAAGCAAGACAGTTTATGTAAAAAACCTTGCCGCGTAAAAAAAAAAGCAAAAAATCAATCCTGGTCATTCACAACAGTGCGGTGTCAGTATAAAAAGCGCTATGAATACTGATGACTCTAATTCCATGTAACTCTTGCATTCCATCTCTCCCCTACCCGAGTCCTCCTGCTAGTTTCACTGTTTGTATCCCTTCATTATCACCTCTTCCACAGCCAACAATGGACCATTGTGGGCTCCACCTTTCTTGGGTTGTCGGTGCCGGCTCTGATTTGTTCTGTACATTTTCAAGCCTCTAGTTTCCCTCTCCTCTGACTCTCAGTCTGAACTAGGGTCTCGACCTGAAACGTCACCCGTTCCTTCTCTCCAGAGATGCTGCCTGTCCCGCTGAGTTACTCCAGCATTTTGTGTCTATCTTCGGTGTTGTGTCAACATTTGAATGACCAATGGTTAGATTGGCTTTGTTTGATTAGCCATTTGATAGATTGTGGAAACAGGCCCTTCGGCCCATCGGGTCCACGCCGACCATTGGTCAACCGTTCATACTAGTTTTATGTTAGCTCGCTTCCTCATCAGCTCCGTACATAACGCTAGGGACAATTTGCAGAGAGACAATTCATTTACAACGCCTCATATCTTTGGGATGTGGGAGGAATCCGGAGCAAATCAGCGCTCCAAGGAATAGTGTCCTAACCTGCACGACCTCCTTCTATAGCTCAGGCCCTCGAGTCCTGGCAACATCCTTCTAAATCTTCTCTGCACCCTTTCCAGCTTGATTCCAGTTGTTTAACCTCTCTGTAAGATGCAGTAGATCTAGGCTTGTTAAATATGATGCCACGGGGCAGCAAGGTGGCAGAGTTGCTGCCTCACAGTGCCAGAGACCCGGGTTCGATTGAGACTACACGTGCTGTCTGTACGGAGTTTGTACGTTCTCCCCGAGACCTGCATGGAATTTTTCCGAGATCTTTGCTCTCCTCTCGCACTCTAAAGACGTGCAGTTTTGTGGGTTAATTGGCTTTGTGGGTTAAATTTAAACTTGTCCCTAGTGTGTGTAGGATAATGTTAATTCATAAGTGATAGGAGAAGAATTCTGGCATTTGGCCCATCATATCCACTCCGCGTGTGTGTGTGTGTGTGTGTGCAGGATAGTGTTAGTGTGTGGGGATCGCTGGTTGGGTGCAACAGACAATAGACAATAGGTGCAGAAGTAGGCCGTTTGGCCCTTCGAGCCAGCACCGCCATTCAATGTGATCACGGCTGATCATCCCCAATCAGTACCCCGTTCCTGCCTTCTCCCCATATCCCCTGACTCCGCTATCTTTAAGAACCCTATCTAGCTCTCTCTTGAAAGCATCCAGAGAACCTGCCTCCACCGCCCTCTGAGGCAGAGAATTCCGCAGACTCACGGAATTCAGTTAGTGCTCTCAGGACTCACTGAAGTCAATTTCAGATAACCAACCTTTCCAGTTTTCACTCTGTGTGAAAAAGACCAGTGCGGACTCGATGGGCTGAAGGGCCTGTTTCCACGCTGTATCTCTAAACTAAACTAAATTAAACTAAAGGGGTGGTGCAAAGGGATGTCAACCACATGTGTAAAGTTTCATTATGAAGGGGTTTTACAAAAATGCAAGGAATTCCAAAAATACAAGAGGTTTCTTGGAGATATAATTCACGGCCACAAGGACTAAACGCCCACACACGTCGATGGAAAGCAGTTTTAGGTTCTCCGGAATCTCCTGACAGTACAATTATTAGCAACAGTATAAACACCCAGCTCTAACGTCAGGGTATTATGTCACCTAACAGCAGGGCGGTGATGCTAATGATTAAATCATCTTGTGTAATTTGTTAAAAAATACAACAAATAAAATCATTTTTTTTCTTTTAAATATCTACATGCATTGGTGAACTTGGAAACTTTAGGATGCTCTCCTCTCCACGCACATGGTGTGGTCTCCTCAAAGAAACGTAAAACTCCCAGTCCAAACTTGTTCAAAACCGGTGTTCTGTGATGGATGCACTCCAGACTGAATGAATCTGACTTGAAATAATTTGACAATAGCAGTTATTAGCTGGAGAGGCATCGTTCACTGACAGGCCAAGCTGGAAGCTCTAAACAAGCACGTTTCCCTGTGCAAAACAGCTCTGGAGGGTCTTTTCTATAGTCTTAGAAACATAGAAACATAGAACATAGGTGCAGGAGTAGGCCAACCGGCCCTTCGAGCCAGCACCGCCATTCAATGTAATCATGGCTGATCACCCACAATCAGTACCCCGTTCCTGCCTTCTCCCCATATTCCATTAGCCCCAAGAGCTATATCTAACCCTCTCTTGAAAACATCCAGTGAATTGGCCTCCACTACCTTCTGTGGCAGAGAATTCCACAGATTCACAACTCTCTGGGTGAGACTTTAGAGAAACAGCGAGGAAACAGGCCCTTCGGCCCACTGACTCCATGCCGACCTTTCTGTTAGTGCTCTCAAGACTCACTGAAGTCAATTTCAGATAACCAACCTTTCCAGTTTTCATCAGAAGTGGCCATTTCCCATCGAAGATCGACAACCTACAACATTTAGAGGAAGGAACTGGATAGACTCAGCTTGTACTCGCTGGAATTTAGGAGATTGAGGGGGGATCTTATAGAGGCTTACAACATTTTTAAGGGGTTGGACAGGCTAGATGCAGGAAGATTGTTCCCAATGTTGGGGAATTCCAGAACAAGGGGTCACAGTTTAAGGATAAGGGAAAAGTCTGTTAGGACCGAGATGAGAAGATCTTTTTTCACACATAGAGTGGTGAATCTGTGGAATTCTCTGCCACAGAAGGTAGTTGAGGCCAGTTCATTGGCTATATTTACGAGGGAGCTAGATGTAGCCCTTGTGGCTAAAGGGATCAGGGGGTATGGAGAGAAGGCAGGTACAGGATACTGAGTTGAATGATCAGCCATGATCATATTGAATGGTGGTGCAGGCTCGAAGGGCCGAATGGCCTCTACTCCTGCACCTATTTTCTATGTTTCTATGATTCTATGAACTGCAGATGCTGGTTTTAAACTGAAGATAGACACAAAAAGCTGGAGTAACTCAGTGGGACAGACAGCATCTCTGGCGAGAAGGAATGGGAGATATTTTGGGTTGAGACCCTTCTTCAGACTGGTGAAGAAAGGTCTCGACCCGAAACGTCACCACACTTGGGACAACTTACAATAGAAGTCATAGAATCGTAGAATGATACAGGGTGCACACACCGACCAATGTGTCCATCTACACTAGTTTCACCTGCCTGCCTCTGGCCCATGTCCCTCTAAACCACATACCTGTCCAAATGTTTCTTAAACGTTGCGATAGTCCCTGCAAAGAGTTGGAAGAATCTGGAGCACCTGGAGAAGGCCATGGCGGTTTATGGGGAGAACGTACAAACTCCATACAGACAGCACCCGTAGTCAGGATCGAACCCGGGTCTCCGGCGCTGTGAGGCAGCGACTCTACCGCTGCGCCACCGTGCCACCGTAGCAAGAGCAAATATATCACATCCACTCACATCAGAATAAAACAACCAATTGCATTCCCCGGCAACCAAACTTTAGGTGCTGGGAGTCTGAAGATGAATAACATTAAACACTCAGCAGGTCGGACTTAGTCTCTGAATGAAGACCTTTAGACTGGGAAATGTTAATGTGTTGTTCCTCTTACCACAGATGCTCTCTGATCTGCTGGGTATTTCCAACATTTCTGTTTTTGTTTCCTGTTTCCCTGTGTATCGAATGTGTAATACCTGGAGCATTCTATCCTCTGTGTGTTGGGGGAAACACAGAATGTTCCCGTGGGTACAAGGTTTAAGGTGAGGGGGGGGGGGGGAGAAGATTTAATATGAACCCGAGGGGCAACTTTTTTAGTCTGAAGAAGGGTCCCAACCCAAAATGTCACCTGTCCACGTTCTCCAGGGATGCTGCCTGACCCGCTGAGTAATTGTTGCACGGTCAGCTGAGAACACCGTGAGCGACTGACAAGCGGGCATGTCTGGCCGCTCCCACTTCTAATCCTGATGTTCTCATGCACTGACATCACGGAAAAACAATTCAGGAACTTGTACAGACAGCCTGGATTTCTCCAGAGTGAAACCGGAGGCAGGTGGGAAAGAATGTGTGGCTGGAAGCGGGAAAAGTGCTGTTCACGACATTTGCAAACAAGGCGATTCGTCCAAAAGGGAGAGTGCAAAGAGTACTGGAGTGGCCTGAGACAGAAGAAAATCTGTTCAGTTTAGTTTAGGTAAGAGATACAGCACGGAAAGAGGCCCTTCGGCGCACCGAGTCCATTCCGACCCGCGATCACCCCACACACCAGCACTATCCTACACACACACAATGTAACCCAAGTCAATTAACCGGCAAAACCTGCACGTCTTTGGAGTGTGGGAGGAAACCGGAGCACCCGGAGAAAACCCACGCAGGTCACAGGAAACTCCATGCAGACAGCACCGGGTCTCTGGCGCTGTGAGGCAGCAGCTCTACCGCTGCGCCACCGTGCTGCCCTCTCAGCTTAGTCCATGAGATTGAATGTGTCAATGAAGCTTATATGTATCAGAAATATATCCTCGTGTAGGAATCATGCTGAAGGGCCGGACCCACTTGGCGATTTTTTTCAGCGACTGCCAAAAGATTTTGAACATTTCAAAAACCAGCGGAGACAAAAAAAATGTCGCGACACTTGAATAAACACCGCGCGTCAATACGTCATTGCGCCGCGTCACGCCGCGAATTTTGTGGTGACCTGATACGGCAGTCAATGATGCCGGCAGTCGCCGATAAAATCGGCAAGTGGGACAGGCCCTTTAGCCCTACACCATGGTCACGCTATAGTGTGTGGTGAGTTTGATAATGTCACAGTAGTCACTCTGGTGACTCACGGTATATTGTGACAAAACAGAAAGATCAGGTAAAAAATACCTCATCAACTACACCACATCCATGACAACACCCCAGCTGTTATTCTGCTGGCTATGAAACAAGTACATTCATTGAAAGATCCAGCATGGAAACAGGCCCTTCGGCCCAGCAAGTCCACCCCGACCATCGATCGCTCGTTCACGCTAGTTCTATGTTATCCCACTTTCTCATCGACTCCCTACACACCAGGGGGCAATTTACGCTGGAGGCAGGAAACATGTTCCCGATATTGGGGGAGTCCAGAACCAGGGGCCACAGTTTAAGAATAATGGGTAAACCATTTAGAATGGAGAAGAGGAAACACTTTTTCACACAGAGGGTTGTGAGTCTGTGAAATTCTCTGCCTCAGAGGGCGGTTTTCTGGATACTTTCAAGAGAGAGCTAGATAGGGCTCTTGAAGATAGGAAGAGAGCGGAGGCAGGAACAGGGTACTGATTGTGGATCATCGGCCATGATCACATTGAATGGCGGTGCTGGCTTGAAGGGCCAAATGGCCAACTCCTGCACCTATTGTCCATTGTCTATTGTCTACAGAGGGCCAATTAACCTACAAGCCTGAATGGCCGCGTCTTTGGGATGCGGGAGGAAACAGAGAGAACGTGCAAACTCCACACAGAGACAGCACCCGAGGTCAGGATCGAACCCGGGTCTCTGGCTCTGTGAGGCAGTGGCTCTACCCACTGCGCCACCGTGCCGCCCACATTGGGGCACCCTGGGATCGGGAAAAGTGTGAGATGAACAGGGGTTTTTCAATTTTAAAAACAACATGAATTGTTATCAAATCTAAGCCTGTGGAAGCTAGCAGTGGAGACAGCTATTGTTCCTTATAAACCAGCATGGGCTGAAGCCAGCAACTTATCCCTATGAGGTAATCATTCTATGAAAAAAATACTCTAGCTAATTCCATTCTGGCCCACACCAGGATGGAGCAGTGATACGGCTTGGTTTATGCTCTGTGTTTGAATGATAAGGAGCAGATTAGAGCCACATTATAGTAACTGGACAAAGCACACACTGTGTTCAGAGTTAATTAATTGGCATCTCAGCGACCACGCTACTGTTTGCCTTTCGATACTACTTGTGTCGTGGGCCATAACATAACAAGATGGTTTTTTACAAATGTGCATATGATTTTAAAACAGCTCCCGCGCTGTACGGTGTAAGGAGATGAAAAGGTCGTGTTTATCTTTGCTGTACAGCCAAATGTCTCTTGTTGGATTATACTGAGGCCATTCAGCCCATTAGACTAGTAGTCGTTGGAGACAAACTTCCCAGCCCTTTCCTGAACGCCCTGTGTCTTTGTTTCATCATTTTAGTTGTTCAGCTAATTCTCTTTCTATTGAACCTACTTTCTGGATTTAAAAAAAACCATGCAGTGTGGAAGCAGGCCCTTCAGCCCATCGAATCTGCGCCGACCAGCGATCACCCCGTACACCAGTTCTATCCTACACACTAGGGATAACTTTTCAATTTACAGAAGTCAATAAGT